>CAKAOI010051579.1:0-72954 GCA_916701655.1 Sebastiscus albofasciatus
CAGAACAACCACTCCCTGTGGTAACACACCACTATTATATGTTTTATTGCAACATCATCATAATGACTCCAGTTAAACGTGTTTGCCTACAAAGTGCTGTACAAAAGAAAAACAAAATTATTTCTATTCTATTGTCATAACTTTAATGTCTCTACCTGGCCTGTGTTGAACAATGCATACTATTATAACTATTTACTGACTTATTTATTTATTTATTAAACTTTTTGCCAGGCCGCTTCCCAGAGGAGCATCAAGTGAGCAATGGACTTAAATGGAAGTTAATTCAATTCAAACTTTATTAAAGACTCAAGGTCCAGATTAAAAAAAAACAAGACACTACATATCATAAATTACAACACAAGAAGCACAATAAAAAGTCATGATTAAAAGAGATTAAATATATATAAACTGGGGGGGGAAAAAATTGTGTTTGGTGGATTAATTCTCTGTTGTTACAATGCTAATTGTCATTGTATTTTACATGGTTGGTTACAACTTGTAAGGATCATGCATTTGTGGAATGAGCAGCACAGCTGATCATGTGGGTAACGCCCAAAAAAAATTTGCCAAATGTATTTCATTTGCCAATGAATTACAATGCCTTAGTTCTATAATGAAGAAAGATAGTCTAATTTATTTTTACAAATTAGAAAGCCCCACATTAAAGTAGGGCACCAAAAAATTGATTGCAACTCTTATTGATCCTCTCCACGGAAATCTTTAGTAAAAGGCGAAAGATTTATACGATCTGAAGAGAAGTCAGAGTAATCTGACATTGATAAAGTTTAAGTGGTCTTTCACTATATTGGAGACACACTTTCACTACTGGTGTTTTATTATTATTAATGTTTTATTGATCCACTAAATAACAACAAAGTGATGAACAAAGTGATGCGTTTAGTGACATTCAATAAAACTGACAACAAGTTTACTAAACGGCTTAATGGTGAAATACCATGAAAACACACAACATGTGTAAAGTTATAAGAAACGAGGGATTGTTAATGCAGCTCAGTGGGCGTGGTCTCGGTGACGTGACGTCACACTCTGGACCAGCAATAATATAAATAGTCAGAAACTAATTTACAGCCACATTACAAACACAAGTTGCAGCATAAAAAGACAAATAACTAATGAAGGGAAGTGTTGCAAATGTTACCAGAGAGTATATAATAAATAATAATGTATTATCATAGGATAAGATAAAACTTTATTGATCCTGGGGGGTACAGTCATAAGCTGTCCAGCAGTATATAAAGTCATGTACATATTAATTCATCACTAATTATAATCCAATAATATAACATTTATTATTCTGAAATGGGCCATTCTGCAAAATTAAAAAGCAACAACTACAATAGTCTCGAGTGGAGAACAGAGCTGACTGCAGCATTCAACTTACCAGAGAGTGTAGAAGCAAAGAGGAGAAACTCTGGCTAGATGGCGCTTCAGTACCACATACAACCACTTCATCCTTTTTTATCCATCATAGTGTTTTAAAACATCATCTTTTTATCCATAATTCTTTTGTATATTCATTATGTATGTAAACTTTTGCATTTAAATATATGTATTAAATATATAAACTTCAAACAAAACGATAAAGGAAAAAAAAGAAAATGACGTGCTCCACTCCCATCATGCATTGCGCCACAGCAACAAATCCTCTTTTAATACATTCATGAACAGAACAGGATAAAGTTTTATTTTCAAGTGTTAAAAACTACAAATACATTCATTCAACTCTGCTGTGTTTGTTTACAACGTGACTTTTGTTCATTACTTTGTTGTTATTTAGTTGTTTTAATAAAACACCAGTAGTGAAAGATGTGTCTCCAATATAGTGACCAACCACTTCAACTTTATTAATGTTAGATTACTCTGACTTCTCTTCAGATCGTATAAATCTTTCGCCTTTTACTAAAGATTTCCGTGGAGAGGATCAATAAGAGTTATACTCAAATTTTTGATGCCCTGCTTCATTGCAGGGCTTCCTCTTTTGTATAATAAGAAATACACTGTCTTACTTCCTCATGAAAGTTAAGTATTTTATCCATGATTCAATGTATGTCAGCCAGCGTGGTTGTGTGTTCCCCCAATATCACTGGCAAAACAGGGCTAGACATCATTGAAGGCTAAGGAGGGTTTTTTTTCTTACCTCTTTCTTTTTATATATATATATATATATATATATATATATATATATATATATATATACTTTTTCTTATTTTCTTTCTTTTCCTCATAACAAAATAAAATGAAATATGGATATAACAAAATGGAGAGAATTTTTTTTTATTTAATTAATGACAAATAAATAGATACAAAATAAAATAAACAAATAAAGAAAACTTTAAAAGAGCCAACATAACTGGGCAAGATCAATACCCTGTGACTGTGTACAGTGTGGTGGGGGTGGCTGGCTGTCAGTCAGGGTGCAAATCAAATTAAGGCAAGATTAAAAAGAATAAGATAAAATAAAGTAAAATAAATATAAATAGGTAGATAGATAGAAGTAAAAGAATGATGGATAAAGGATGGTGTTTAATAGGGTGATGTATAAAAAGATGATGTTTTAAAAGAGAATGATGGATAAAAAAGGATGATGTGGTTGTATGTGGTGTGTGGACTGTAAGCACTACCGCAGCGCCATCTAGCGAGAATTTCTCTTCTTTGCTTATAATATACTTCAAAATATACTTAAAGTACCATAAGTCAAATTATTAATTTTGCAGAATGGCCCATTTCAGAATAATAAATATTATATTATTGGATTATAATTAGTGATGCATTAATATGTAAATGACTTTATATACTGCTGGACAGTTTATGACTGTACCCCCAGGATCAATAAAATCTCCTCTACAGAGTATTTTAGTTGTTGCTGTTGTATAGTTTGTCACCAGACTGAAAAAAAACAGACTATTTTATTCATGTTTAACATTTGAAACACTTCCCTTCATTAGTTATCTGTCTTTTTGTGCTGCAACTTGTGTTTGTAATGTGGCTGTAAATTAGTTTCTGACCATTTATATTATTGCTGGTCCAGAGTGTGACGTCACGTCACCGAGACCACGCCCACTGAGCTGCATTAACAATCACTCGTTTCTTATAACTTTACACATGTTGTGTGTTTTCATGGTATTTCACCATTAGCCGTTTAGTGAACTTGTTGTCAGTTTTACTGAATGTCACTAAATGCATCACTTTGTTCATCACTTTGTTGTTATTTAGTGGATCAATAAAACATTAATTATAATTAAACACCAGTGATGAAGGAGGTGTTCCCAATAATGTGGCCAACCACTTTAACTTTATCAATGTCAGATTACTCTGATTTCTCTTCAAATCGTATAAATCTTTCGCCTTTTACTAAAGATTTCCGTGGAGAGGATCAATAAGAGTTATAACCAATTTTTTGATGCCCTGCTTTATTGCGGGGCTTCCTGATTTGTAAAAAAGAAAATTATTATTCATTATCAGAAAAGATAAATGTTCTAATCCAGTTGACTTCCTTCATGAAGCCAGTTAAACGTGTCTGCCTACAAAGCGCTGAACAAAAGTAAAACAAAATTTTATATCTGTTCTATCGTCATAACTTTAATGTCTCTACCAAAATGGCCTGTGTTGAACAATAAAAAAAATATGATTGTGCATACTATTATAACTCTTTGCTTACTTATTTATTTATGTATTCAACTTTTTAGCAGGCCCAGAGGAGCATAAAGTGAGCGATGTACTATGGCATCGGTGTAATAACTTGTTATGTTTGTTATCAGAATCAGAATCGTGTTTATTGCCAGGTGTGAGAGGTATACACTAGGAATTTGCTTTGGTTTTGTTGGTGCAAGTAAGCAATATAATAACAAAAGAATAGATAAAAACGTTAGAATAATATAAGAATAAAGAAATGTGAAATTCTACCAATATACAATATAAGCTATAACCAAAATAAACATGATATAAACAGATAGTGCAAATATTGTAATGTTAAATATTAAATATTGTTATGCTATGTTTGGGAAAAAAAAGAATAAAAATAATTTTCCAAAACAATAGACACCCGAGCTTTGTGTGTGTGTGTGTGTGTGTGTGTCTGTGTGCGTGAGTGAAGGGGGCGGGTCTTTCAGAAATTAATAATAAAATCTATTTAAAATATTCAGAAACATTTAACACAGCGTGGGGATAATTAACCTACTTTGACAGCGTAGTTGTGCTTTTTATTGTAAGTTTAAATATTATAAATGAACGAAAACAACGTTATATGTAAGGTCTAACGAGTCTACATCCGGTATCCCAGCATGCATTGCGCAGCATAAACTGTTAACTAAAGCTAAATAAACGTTTCTAACATTTAAACGCCACAGTAGTTTTGTTTCTATGTGTTTTCTTTATTTTCAAGTTATGTGGTGTAGATGTTTGTGTAAATAAAATTGACACTGAACCAGCACTTAAAGTGGTTTTGTCGCAGAACTGCTCGGTCTCCTTGACTACAGATGGGTAGATCACTCTTGTTTCTCTTCAGATCGTATAAATCTTTCGCCTTTTACTAAAGATTTCCGTGGAGAGGAACATTAAGAGTTTTAACTAATTTTTTGATGCCCTGCTTCATGCGGGGCTTCCTACCACTGTTCAAAAACATATATACACATTCAACATCATTTGGTGTGAAAGCCTTAGTGTGTGTTTCAACGCTTTACAGCTCGACGTAATATTAATCTGAGATATTTGCAACGTCGTATTGCCTAGTTATAACTCTAATTCAAGATATCCCTTATTCTATTTTGATAAGGCAAAACCCTAGTTTTAGATATCTGTAATTACATTTTGACAAGTATGATACAAACTACTCTTGCCATTCATGTGTATGGGGTTTCTCATTACAGATATCTACAATTTCGTCGCGGATTTCTGCAATGTGAATTACGGATATACACTCACCGGCCACTTTATCAGGTACAAGGTGTACCTGATAAAGTGGCCGGTGCTAGTACCGGGTGATCTTCTGCTGCTGTAGCCCATCTGCTTCAAGGTTGGACGTGCTGTGCGTTCAGAGATGGTATTCTGCATACCTTGGTTGTAACGAGTGGTTATTTGAGTTACTGTTGCCTTTCTATCATCTCCAACCACTCTGCCCATTCTCCTCTGACCTCTGACATCACAACAAGGCATTTTCGTCCACACAACTGCCGCTCATTGGATATGTTCTCTTGTTCGGACCATTCTCTGTAAACCCTAGAGATGGTTGTGCGTGAAAATCCCAGTAGATCAGCAGTTTAATACTCAGACCAGCCCGTCTGGCACCAACAACCATGCCACGTTCAAAGTCACTTAAATCCCCTTTCTTCCCCGTTCTGATGCTTGGTTTGAACTTCAGCAAGTCGTCTTCACCACGTCTAGATGCCTAAATGCATTGAGTTGCTGCCATGTGATTGGCTGATTAGCTATTTGTATTAACAAGCAATTGAACAGGTGTGCCTAATAAAGTGGCCGGTGAGTGTAGATATCTGGCTTCCTGCTAGCTGTATGCGGCTGTAATAATGGATATATTCGCTGTAATTCATCACTTTTATTATCTTATAATAAACCCATGGGCTGTATGCTGTTAGTCTGTACCGTGGTGGATGTATTAACGTCTCTGTTCCCAAATAACTGGCTATCGGCCAGTGGCTAGTAGTGCTAGTAGTAGTGCTTGTACATCCATGGTCAGCGGTCTATAAAACATCTATTTTGGATCTTTGACATGAAAATGATTGAGATTGTTCTCAAAATCTGTGCTGGATTTTTCTAATTTACAGTCCACAGCCCATTTGTGGTCAAACTATAAAAAAGAAGCGAGTTTACAGAGACTTCAAGTCGGATATAATGATGCAATGAGAATATTACTCAAAAGACAGAGATGTTGTAGTGCAATTCAAATGTTTGTGTCTGCAGGCATAAATACTTTTCAAACTGTTTTAATCTCATTTTAAATCTCATGTACAAATTTATATGCCGGCTAAATGACTCTGAGAATGAAATAATCTTGCTGTTGTCTAACATAAGATTTAGCACTACACGGTAGCAATCTCAGCTGTGGAGGCTCAATACAATTTAGTTCTGACTAGTCATAATTCCAGTTCAATATATGCTTAATTCCCCCTCAATTTCTAGATATCTACCTTGCCCTTTTTTTAGATATCTAAAATCAAATTTTGACTAGTCAGAAAGACGTTGTAGATATGTTGAAATGGAATTATGACTGCGCAATATCATTATTACTACTCAGGTGTAATTCTCACTGTGCAATATCATTTTCCACTTGTGCAATTTTTTAATAGTTTGTTTATTGTCAATACTGTATATACAGCTCCTATATATTTTTTTATACTTCCTTCTATTTAAATGGTTCATATTGTGTTACACTTTTTTACTGTGATAGCTGATGCATCTTGTTTTTTGCACTATCCCCTTTGCTGCTGTACACTGCAAATTTCCCACTGGAATATCTTATCTTATCTTATTATGACTAGTCAGAATGATGTCATTGTTCTTTGATTAGTCAGAATGACATTGCAGATATCTTGAATAAGAATTGTGACTAGTCAAAATGTTACAGTGGATATCTCTAATGTTAATTCCGGATAGTCAAGCTTAGATTTTAAATGTTAAAATGGTTTCCCATAAGTCTTTGTTAGTGCTCAAAGTGTGCAAGTATTATTACTGCCAGTATTTCCTCATTGTGCAAAATGACTCCTTTCAGACTGTGTTGATATTTAACATTAGAATTGGATTATTATCATCAGAAAGATATCTATAGTGTCAATTAAGTATGAAATGTTGTATTGTCTGCTTTAAGTGTGATGTTTCATGTTATTCAGAATTTCTTAAAACACAAAGGCTTCGTCCGAAATCACATACTATGTACTACATACCCAATATGTGTACTACCGTTCAACATATATACTCTACATAGAAATACTCTGTAAATGTAAAAGCTCTGCATTCAACATTTTACTGAAGTAAAAGTACAAAAGGATTAGCATCAAAATATATTTGAAGTACCAAAAGTAAAATAAATCATTTTGCAGAATGTCCCATTTCAGAATAATAAATGTTATATTATTGAATTATAATTAGTGATGCATTAATATGTACATGACTTTATATACTGATGGGTAGCTTATGACTGTAATCCCCCCAGGATCAATAAAGTTTTATCTTATCCTGTGATAATACATTATGATTTATTTGTTATCTCATAAATGTAGAGGAGTAAAAAGTACAATATTTCCCTCTGAATTGTAGTGAAGTAGAAGTATGTAAGTAGGAGGAAATGGAATTGCTCAAGTAAAGTACAAGTACATCAAAATTGTATGTACAGTACTTGAGTAAATGTACTTTCCACACAGCTTAAAGTACATTTTGCTGATGATACTTGATACTGATGATGGAGTATAAGTACAGGATTTGAATACTTCCTCCACCACATGACATGCCATATTGTTTGTGTAATATTTCATAAAGTGTAATGACCCCTTTAGTCTCTGAGGGAATATTACAGTTATAGTTTCCTGCAACATCAACACACACACACACGCACACACACACACACACACACACACTCAGATATGCAGTGTTGCCCCAGAGGAACGTGCTGAGCGTCCAGGCCATTATCGTATCGTATCGTGAATTCGTGAGCCTGGTTTGATAGCTCAGGGCTTCTGCCCTTTTCTATCTATATAATCATCAGAGGGAGGAGAGAGGAGATGGAGGAGGAGCTGAGGCATCATGACCCATGACCGGCCAGTTGAGGAGTTTTTTTTTTCTTCTTTTCTTGTTCTTTATATACATATATATATATACATATATATGTATATATATACATATATACATTTATATATATATATATTATTTTCCTCTTAAAAAAATAAAATAAAATGAAATATGGATAAAATAAAATGGAGAGAAAAATAAATTAAAAATAAAAATAAAAATAAAATAAAATAAACAAATAAACAAAACTTTAAAAAAAGCCAACATAACTGGGCAAGGTGGCTGTAAATTAGTTTCTAACTATTTATATAATAATGCTGGTCCAGAGTGTGACATTTTCTTGTTTTTTTTTTCCTTTTTCTTCCCTTTCCTCATAACAAAATAAAATAAAATGTGGAAAAAACAAAATGGAGAGAAAAACAAATTAAAGAAAGAAAAATAAATAAAAAATAAAAAAATAAAAAAATAGATAAATAAATAAAATAAATAAATAAATTAAAAACAGTTATAGTTTCCTGCAACATCAACTCTCTCTCTCTCTCTCTCTCTCTCTCTCTCTCTCTCTCACACACACACACACACACACACACACACACAGATATGCAGTGTTGCCCCAGAGGAGCATGAGCATGCTGAGCGTCCAGGCCATTAAGGGATGCAGTAAAGCCCTTTAAGTATGATTCCTGCCCTTCCTCCCTTCCTCCTCCCGGTTCGTCCCTCAGCTCCTCCCGGTTAAAACGTGACACACATCAGTTGTGTGACAGGTCACGTGACGGCGTAGCATTGATCCGGAAGGAGGGAGGAGGAGGAGGAGAGGAGGAAGAGAGGAGGAGGAGGGAGGCTGATGTTGCTGAGAAACTGCATCAGGTCAGCTGCAGACAGCCTGATTCATACAGGAAGCTGGTTGATTCAGCTTCAAAATAAAGCAAAATATGGTAGCTAACATATTCACACATGAAAACATATAGGCTATTTAGATAAACAAGAATCCCAGCTTTACAGTGATACCCAAATTTATGTAATTAATTTATGTTTAGGGACCCCAGTATGCAGAAATATTCAAATACACCATTTTTAGAATAGGCCAAAATAACACATTTATACTACATGAAAAAACGGCATGGTTTTTTACCCAAACTGCATGTGATTATCATAAAGTGGGCATGTCTGTAAAGGGGAGACTCGTGGGTACTCATAGAACCCATTTACATTCTCATATCTTGAGGTCAGAGGTCAAGGGACTCCTTTGAAAATGTCCATGCCAGTTTTTCCTCGCCAAAATTTAGCCCAACTTTGGAGCGTTATTTAACCTCCTTCCTGGCATGCTTGCAATGGGTTCCTTAGGTTTTCTAGTTTCATTTGATATCTTCACTCTAGCTCTAAAACTGAGCCTGCTACAACCTCTGAAAGACAGTAAAGTTCCACGGGTCTCAGAGGACTCATATATATCATTAGGGTAAATTTAATATTAGAAACACCTCTCAATATAACACAATACAACTACAGCCTCTAAAATGGCCATAAAATTCAATCAGCGCCCCTCTAAAACCGTTTCAACAGACATTATTAGGGGACATTGCGGTTACATGGGGTCCGTCCTAAACCACTATGTCATGGTGAAGCATGGTTACTGTACATTTTATTCTGAATCTGAATGAAACAATGCATTGGTTGGTGTGGTGTGCTTTTTCTGATGCATTGGCTACTTTCCAGTCCTAAAACAGGTGGAGTTTCTTTCCTACATAATGTGTGAAGCTACAACTGGAGTAAAGAAAATGCAGTGGAGGGAAATCCTCACAGCTGGGGAAGATCCATAAAAGGCCCACAAGTAATTATATATAATTACAAAACTGGGAGGCCAAAATGTCTTGCTGTTCCCCTTGTGCCTATTTCAAAAGCTGGTGCATTTATTTATTTATTTACTTATTTGTGCATTAAAAAAAAATGCAATGATTATAAAAGATATGATATGTACACAAAGTAGGGTTGTCAAAGTTAAAAGGATAATAACGCGATAACGCAAATTTGTTTTAACGCCACTAATTTCTTGCTGGGAAGAGTGGTGCGCTCAGCCCAACACATCACTGGGTGCGAGCTACCCAGCCTGCAGGAGCTGTACACCCAGCGGTGCCTCAGGAAGTCCCTGAGGGTCATTAAGGACAACACATACACCCACAACAGCCTATTCTCCCTCCTGCTCTCTGGTAGAAGATACAGGACCCCCAGGACTCTCACCAGCAGACTGAGGAACAGTTTTTTCACCCAGGCCATCAGACTTTTAAATAGATAATTAATTCGACACATTCTCACACAAGAATATATCTTATACTGTATATGTTCTTAATGTATATGTTCTTAATATGCTCTTGTACAAAGTATTTCCTTTTATAATTGTAATATATATATAACGTAATATAACTTATTATTTTAATGGAGCTTCCCAGCAAAAAGCATTTCACACGATTGTACCTGTATAACCGGCGTGACAATAAACATCTTGAATCTTGAATCTTGAAGCTGTTAGGATTTCTGCCCATTTGTGATGTCACGAATATACAATATTTAGACCCTTGACACAGATTTAAACATAAACATTCTAAATGTATCCCAGTTTATTTCCTGTTGCAGTGTATGTGAATGTCATCAGCTGACAGGAAGTACACAGGGACCAAAGCTGTTGCCTAGCAATGCAATTCTGTCACAATTCTGTTGCAATTCTGTTGCAATTCTGTTGCAATTCTGTGAAAATGCACTAAAACAGAGCCTTTCAGACAGAGGGTAAATACAGGTATATTCAGGCTGACAGTATGAGGAAAATAAAGTGTTTTTTTGAGCATTACAGAATGTAAACATGTTCTAGTAGAAACACAAAATACAAGTATGAACCTGAAAATGAGCATGATATGGGACCTTTAAATCATATTTGCTCCATTTCTACCCACTGCTGCTTTAACTCAGTTAGTTTTATTTTGAAAAGGCTCACCGGAAATGCCCCGTTCCACCGGTTACCTTGACGCTGGTTCAGAGCTCAGTCCAGCTCGGCTGCATTCCTCCTCTCTCTACTAAAGCCTGACCGATACAGACACACAGAGAAAGAAAGAAAGAGAGAAAACACCGATTATTATTCTCCTCTACCGTGTTGGATCCTTTTGCCGAAACCAGGACACCAAAAACAGCCCGTTTGGACACGAACAAACCTCCCGTTTGGACCTACAATACCGACAGAAAGAGGTTTTCTATATGTGTAATAATGACGGTTAAATAGCCGTTAGTGCGTTCGAACAGCGGCGGTTATTCTTCTTCTTCTTCTTTTTTAAAAAAAAGCAAGATGGCTGATGACAGCTAACAAGGACAGAACAGAGACGTCTCCTTTAAGATATTAGGAGGGTTATATTTTTATATTTATAGTTAAATATACAACAAAAATGGCTGCTTTTAAATAATAATCGTGTGTTATTATTACCTGAGCTGTTGGTAGAGAAATAATGAGGTGACGTGTGAGGTATTTAATAATCTAGATAAGGAAGTAGATCATGTTGGTTGGTAGAATAGGTGAATAAAGGTGAATATAAAGCTGAATAATAGTGAGATATTTGATGTTGTTGGAGTTGGATTGGTTGCAGCCAACATTCCTGCGGATCCTTTTTAAAAAGCCTTTGTGTTTGTTGTGTGCGCAGGAGGACTCAGACTATTAAAAACCATTAACTATGCAGTAAACAGGCTGGAAAATGATGAGGCCCTGGGTATGATTTTCCTGTTTTAATGAGATTATAAAGGCCTTTGTTGTCGAGTGTAACCTGGTAGGAGGAAGGAAAAAAAAAAAGCTGAGGCCTTGTGTACAGACATGCAGAGAGAGAGACTGGTGTGTGCCACATAGCTTATTTAATGTTGAATTTGGAGGATTGTGTTGTAAAAAAAACAACCTCTCTTTGGTTGTATGTGTAATTAAATTGCAGGTGCTTATTTATGATTCAGCAGACAAAAAGCAGTGCGTTGTGTTGTGATTATTGACTGGATGAATTGTCCTTGAGGTCCAGATAAAACAAGATTCAGGTTAAAAAAGAAGCTGTCTTTGTGTGTGAATAGTAATCAGGGTGTGGTGAGTCCTTTTTGTCATGCTTTTTCTGCTCTGAAACAGTCATAATCCGACGTTGAAGCTTTTTTAAAGGTAAGGGCCTCCCTCTCCTCAGCCAGGAAAAAAAAATCTTTTCATGTGCTTAGATTCATCATATGATGTAGATGTTTGTGCCTTGTTTGCATTTCATGGTTTTAACCTGCTTCCTGTATAGGCCTGTAAACATATAGAGGCTGTAAAGGCAGGTCTGTGTGATTTAGGGGAAAGGAAAGCGTTTACTGTAATCTGTATAACGTCAGCCCCTGCTGTGTGTGTGTTGAAAGGTGTTGTCATCCTCGCCCGAAGCCTTCTCTCTGGTCAATTTTCTGGCCTTCATGCTGCAGCAATAAGCAATACTTCGTCATCTGTCAGGGAGTTTTGGTCACAAGGGGTTGAAATATACAGACAGTTTCCTGCGAGGACCTATAGAAGGGTCTGGTAGAAGTGTGGGGGAAGAAGTTAGTGTATGCCTGCCCGCACCATGATGGCGTCTGACATGGCTGAGACGTGGAGGAACTGTTTTGAGGAGGAGCTCATCTGCCCCATCTGCCTGCACGTGTTCTCAGATCCCATCCAGCTGCCCTGCAAGCACAACTTCTGCCGGGGCTGCATCAGCGAGGCCTGGGCCAAAGACTCCACGCTGGCCCGCTGCCCCGAGTGCAATCATGCTTACACGCAGAAGCCCAGCCTGGAGAAGAACCACAAACTGTCCAACATAGTCGAGAAGTACAACGCCCTGAGCGTGGAGAAGGCCACCACGCCGGCGCTGCAGTGCATCCTGTGCCGCCGAGGCCCGCCGCTGCCCGCCGTGAAGGTGTGCCTGCGCTGCAACGCCCCGTGCTGCCAGTCCCACGTCCAGACGCACCTGCAGCAGCCGTGCTCGGCCCTGGGTCACCTGTTGGTGGAGGCGGAGGCGGTGAAGGCCTGGACTTGCCTGCAGCACGACGAGTACAGGCTGTACCACTGCGAGGCCGAGCAGACGGCGGTGTGCCAGTACTGCTGCTTCGCCCGATGCCACCCAAGCCACGGACACGCCGTCACTGACGTGGAGCTGCGACGCAACGACATCAGAGTAAGAATTATATATCGTACACATACATTAAACAAACTGTCCCAAATACCATTTTTTGGGCTTCGACGACATATATTCAAAGGTATTCAAAGGTTCAGGCTGACATTGTCCGTCTCCATCTCCAACCATTTCCATGCCCAGGACAGTCTACTGTACACACACGCACCTCTACACATAACGCAGAGATATTCGTCTGAGAATAACTTATAAAAATTAATGTTGAATATGAATAACGAGTTATTTTATGGGCTATGTGGGGATTTACATTATTATTACATTAGAATACTGATTTGGAGGTTGAATACCATGGCTATGGTCCAAGCATTCGGGTCAGCCCTAAAACAAACACATTCAGGATGTCCAATTTATGAAGTCACACTCTGAAAAAATCACAAAATTACAGCCAGTGATTCGACTTCATCACGGAAGTCAGACATCTTGCAAGAAAAGGCAACTATTTGGATAATCGACTTATCATTTAAGTCATTTTCTAAGCAAAAATGGCCTCACTGGGTCCAGATTTTCAAATGTGAATAACATCTTCTCTGATAGCAGACTGAATATCTTCTGTTGGTCTAACATAAGACATTTTAAGACCTCACATTTGGCTCTGAGGACATTTTATAGACTAAAACGTTAATCGAGAAAGTAATCGATTAATGTTTTTGCATCCTGCTCTGTGGGCGAGAAGATAACCATTAGTTGTGGCCCTACTTGCAAGAATTTGTCAATTCATTGGTGATCAATAAGTGGTGACTAAGTGCCCACTCAAGTAGAGCTGCAACGATTAATCCATTAATTGCCAACTACTTTGATGATTGATTTATCGATTTGAGTCATTTTCTAAGAAAAAAAAGTCTAAATTCTTTGATTCCAGCTTCTTAAATGTGAATATTTTCTGGTTTCTTTACTCCTCTATGACAGTAAACTGAATATCTTTGAGTTGTGAACAAAACAAGACATTTGAGGACGTCATCTTGGACTTTGGGAAACACTGATTGACAATTTTCACCATTTTATGACATTTTGTAGACCAAACTACTAATCGATTAATGGAGAAAATCAGCGACAGATTAATCGACAGTGAAATTAATTGTTAGTTGCAGCCCTACCTTCAAGTACCAAAACGTAGCTTCACACAAGCCAGGGAGGTCATTTCTCATCCTCTTTGTAGTCATCAAGCAAATATCACCAGAACAAAGGGCATATTATGTAATTTTTAGCCAAATAAAAGACATTTAAGTGGAGATATTTGGGTTCAAAGTTCTCAATTGTTCATATTTACTAAATCACTTCACTCTATCAAAAACAGAATTTCCCATTTTAAGACACAAATGCATTTTGAGTGTTTTTTTAAGCGCCCGTTTGAGAGTCTTGTGCATTTTTCAGTTGTGATCCACTCCAACCTCCGTTCTCATCTGTTGGAATGACAAACAATGCAGTCGAGGGTGGAACAATGAGGGGCCCTCAGAGGGCCTTATCTCCCCAGCACAGGTGCATCCTAGCTCAGGGATCGCCAGTTGTGAGGGAGGGGTGGGGGTGAGTGGAGACAAGGGGAAGGGGGATTAAAGTGATTCGTCACTTGATTCTGCGGTCTACTTGGGCCTTTTTTATTAACCTCTTCCCTTCCTGGGGGTTTGGTGCTCGCTGTCGTCGGTTTCGGGCAGAGGTCGAATTGGTTTCCTCCCCCTTTCTTTCTTATTAAAGGGGGGCAGCTTAGTCAGAGGGAGAACCGTGTAGGCCTCACTGCTGACTGACTCATGTTGTTCACCCAACACCCTGTTTAGGTGTCATGCTCGGGTGTATTTCCTGCTGGTAATGCTATGACTCAGCTTTATGTATAGTTAATCAGTCACCTGGGGCACAGGAAGGCCATTGGGTGGGACCTGGTCTGAATCTAAAAGCTGTGTTACCAAATTACTTTACATTTACAGCCACATCATCTATAATCAGACTGGGTGAAAAGTAGAGGCCGATTTAATTAGGGCGGCATGCTCACAATAGACCTTTTTCATGGCAGACTTTTGACTTATGGTGCCTTCAAATGGGGTCATGTTAACCGTGTTCACGAGAACAGTCCATATGAACGCCCCCCTCTTGTGGTATTCACGACCTCGTAAGTGGAAAGTTTCTGAAAGCTCCGACTTTACGTGTTGTGATGTGTTTGCTGACATTGTCAGAAATGGTGGAGGCCATGAATGTTAATTTTTCAATTCATAATAAATTAATATATTGAAGTGTTAGTCGTATATTGTTTTTCTTCGTAATGTTATAATATGTTATATATGAGGCTATCAATATTGCTGGCTTGCTAAATTGATAGCCTCTGTGGCTTCTAGACGGCGACAGTAACGTTAATATTGCCGTTGCTTAGCAGCAGTGTTGTGACGCCTTGAACGCCAAGCACATCGTGTACACGACTTCCCATGTTGTAAACATGAATGGATGTCTGCTGTGAAAAAGGTCTAAGTTAACCATCCTGTAGTGTGTTAGCATGCTAGGGACAGCAGCGCTACGTGCTAGGCCTTCAACTAATGATTATTTTCATTATCGATTAATCTGTCGATTATTTTCTCCATTAATTGATTAGTTGTTTGGTCTATAAAATGTCAGAAAATGGTGAAAAATGTCGATCAGTGTTTCCTAAAGCCCAAGATGACGTCCTCAAATGTCTTGTTTTGTCCACAACTCAAAGATATTCAGTTAACTGTCATGGAGGAGTAAAGAAGGGTGGAGGCTGATGGGAATGTGATTAGCTTTGCAGATATTTAGTCCCAAACCAAAAGTAGGGATGCAGCTAACTATTGTTTTCACTATCGAATAATCTGATTACTATTTGTTTTGATTAATCAATAAATCGTGTTGCCTCTAAAATGTCAGAAAATTGTGATTAATGCCCATTATAATTTCCCACAGTCCAAGGTGATGTCTTGGTTTTTGTTTTTTACAACCAACAGTCCAAGACTACATTTACTATCATATAAAACAAGGCTGTCAAAGTTAACGCGATAACGTGTTAACGCAAATTCGTTTTAACGACACAAAATTCTTTGATGCATTAATGCAATCGATATTTCGGAGGTTGTAGGCTCAGTTTTAAAGCTAGAGTGGAGATGATGGTATCATATGACTGTCATGACCATTTTCAAAGGGGTGAAAATGGTTTCTATGGGTACCCATGAGTCTACCCTTTACATACATTTGCATAAAGCAGCATATTTACCCACTCACATGTTAATAAGAGAATTAAATACTTCACAAATCTCCCTTTAAGGTACATTTTGAACACATAAAAAATGTGTGATTAACTTGCGATTAATTGCAATTAAATATTTTAATCGACCGCCAGCCCTATATAAGACAAATAAAAGCATCGAAATCTGACATTTGAGAAGCAAATAATTGACATTTCGGCCGGGCTTTAACCTCCACTAACATCGTTAAAAATAAATAAAGAGCAGTGGCTATAGACCATCTTCTACTAAATAAAATGCTCACAAGACAAGATCTTGGTGGCGACTACCTCTGCGAAATGATTTCCTTGGGGAACCGCGTGTGTAGATATCAGAAAAATAATCTTTATTACATTGTGACATTGATTTTAGCCATGTTAACCCTCACGGTAGTGAAAACATCCTCCATGTTGAATGCAATCAAGGAATGCAGAGTGGACTCCCTCTCCACACACACAGCACCCCCCCTTTGCTCTTCACGTCCGACAGCCCCCCCACCAAATCCACCTCTCACACCATCCACCAGCCACTCCAGGCGAGGACCGACCTTCCCTCTGGCCCCGCTTTCCTGCTCTGGTGGCTCTGATGGAAAAGACTCTGTGGTGAAATGACAGCTAAAGAGCACCCTCCCTCTTTATACCCCCCCTCTACCCCCCTTTCTCTCTCTCCCCCAAAGGTATCCCATACATTTAGATGCTACCCCCCTCTGGGAAGCCTCGGCTCCTTCGACCCTGTTTTTCCCCTGGCTTCTGCTCGGAGCCTAACTCAATCAATCAGCACAACCAGGTCACAGTCCTGGATCTAACCATGCCGTGTGTGTGTGTGTGTGTGTTAGAGATATCTAGGGCAGTGGTTCCCAACCATGTGCCACTGAGGCCCAAGTCTAAGCAGGTTTTCATTCCTGTTGAGCTCTACAGCAGCTGATCACTAATGATAAAATCAGCTGCTCTTTAGCTGGAATGATTAAATGATGAGGATGATGACGATGGTACGTGAACAGACCTTCAGCCTGTGAAAAACAACTGATTATTGACTTGTGGGATTAATGACAGATTTAATCCCTTATTTTAACCACCTTGTTACCGACTAGAGCTGGGCGATATGATATAAAAATGTCTATCGTATATGTTTTTCTATATCATTTCTATCGTGATATAGGCTAGGTCTATATTTATTTATTTTTCTCTATAATTTCATTAAAACTGTTCTATTCATTTTGCACTAAAGTTCTTAAAATTAGATAATAATGTGTATTTGTCAAGTATTTAATTCACCCATGAAGTATAAAAAAATAGTCTTTGCCATGTTGTTTATTAAAATTTTTAATCGCGATTAATCGCATGATTGTCCATAGTTAATCGCAAATTAATCACTCATTATCTGTTCAAAATGTACCTTAAAGGGAGGTTTCTCAAGTATTTAATACTCTTATCAACATGGGAGTGGGAAAATATGCTGCTTTATGCAAATGTATGTTTATATTTATTATTGGAAATCAGTTAACAACACAAAACAATGACAGATATTGTCCAGAAACCCTCACAGGTACTGCATTTAGCATAAAAAATATGCTCAAATCATAACATGGCAAACTGCAGCCCAACAGGCAACAACAGCTGTCAGTGTGTCAGTGTGCTGACTTGACTATGACTTGCCCCAAACTGCATGTGATTATCATAAAGTGGGCATGTCTGTAAATGGGAGACTCGTGGGTACCCATAGAACCCATTTACATTCACATATCTTGAGGTCAGAGGTCAAGGGACCCCTTTTGAAAATGACCATGACAGTTTTTCCTCGCCAAAATTGAGTGTAAGTTTGGAGCGTTATTTAGCCTCCTTCATGATGAGCTAGTATGACATGGCTGGTACCAATGGATTCCTTAGGTTTTTTAGTTTCATATGATACCAGTATCTTCACTCTTCTCTTTAAAACTGAGCTTACTAAAACCTAAAAATCACAAGATGCGTTAATGCGTTAAAGAAATGACCTGCTTAAAACGAATTTGCGTTAACACATTATTGTGTTAACTTTGACAGCCCTATTTCATATATACTATTTATTTTTTTTACAAGGGGCTTTTATTTATTTTACAGGATGTAAATAATAATGATGTATGTAGGACTTCTAGCTAATTTGCAGTCCTTGTCCCTGGTTAGGCTTTTAAGAAATAAAAATACATAATACAACATCATACATTACAATCAGTTTACATATGTATGGTCCCTGTCAGACATTACATTTTTTTTTACTTTTATAGACTAAAAAATAAAATTAAACTAATCGATTAATGAATGGCAGATTAATTGATAATAAAAAATAATCATTAATTGCAGTCCTACTTTGGTTTGAAGCTTCACTTTGGTGCTATATAGCAAATGTTAGCATGCTAACACACTGCACTGAGATGGTTACCATTATACCTGCTTAGTGTAAGCACATTAGCATCATTGTGAGCATGTTAGCATGCTAACATTAGCATTAAATACTGTAGACTCTTGTTTATGTGAATCTGGATCATGTTGGCAGCAGCATTATTTAGCTCTGTACCATCTTATCAGCATGCTTCTCTATCATTAAATGTTGACTGAGGATTATTCATATCTCACATTAAATATTAATAACATGAAGGATTAGCAAATCTGTGTCAATGGCATTCCTCCTCTCAGATTTATACGATGTAGGGAGCAACATAAAGGATTGTTGCTCTCATATGGAGCCATTAATTACGTTTTTAATTTATTTTGGCCTCAAGCTGAGCCGGATAGGCATCTCAGCTTTGCCCGAGCGGGCGTCTGCTGTTGTTCACATGCCATCGTCGTCCTAGAAATAACAAGTGTTGTTGCCACAACATTGCCAAAGCAGCTTTCACTGTGTGAATACAACTTTTAAAGCTCAGAGAGGAGAGCTGCTGGAGCTTTTTCTGCCCATTTATCTATCTCTGCCCCCAGCTCCCCCAACATTAGTCCGCACTCACTAATGCAAACACAAAATAGCTGTTGGTTGCTATGACAGCACTCCCTCCCTCCTCCCCCACAGGGATTGTGTGTTGGTTGGAGACTAAATTAGCCGGCTCCCGGATCCTAGTATCTCAGGCATGGGGAGGGGATGCTAGCGACTAGCTGAGGTCACAACTTCCCAAAGCTTAAAAGACATTTTACACCAAGACGGATTTTCGTCCAAGAGGTTTGCACGGACGTTTATAAAAACTGATTTTGTGGGTTCTCATGAATGCTTTCACACCCCTGAGGAACATTTGTGCAGGGAAAAGAATATTTCGATGGACCTCGATTTCAGCAGATTTCATAAATATATGTTTGACCAATGAAATCCTTTGATCGCAGTCATTCTGCATAATAATTAGCCATGTGCTTCTGTTTGCTGCATGGAGTCTGTATTTTTGGGGCCTTGGAACAATGGGGGTTTGTTTTCGGGGTAACAAACTGTCAGACTAATGTTTGTTTTTTTGGTCTTTTTTTTTGGACTTTTGGTGTTCTGGCATAACAATGAGCCGTCCCCTTCTCAACACCCAATAATATACGACAAACACTACTACTAGGGATGTTAATAATATTTAACTGTTAACTGACGTTAAGAATTTAAATCGATTAATGCTATTGGTTAAATGATTAATAGAAATATTAAAAATGAGATAAAAAGCTGAGCAAAACTCAGAGGAGCGGCTTGTCACTTAAAGGAGAAAAGCAGGTCCACCTTAACAGCCCACCTTAAGAGATTCTGAGCTGGTGTTGCAGGATATGGGAATTTGGCTTGGGTCCTGAGGAGTTGTAGCATTTATTCACCAATAAATAAACTGTACATACACTGCACTGCTACGTTCATAGTTATAAGGCCACCGACAACCCCACACTCACCGCCGCAACACAAACACGGTTTGTCGGACACTTGCTAACGTTACGCCGGGCTGACAGACCGTATGTGTGTGACGACGGCGAGCACGAAGCCACAAGAAATGCTACATCTCAAAACGTAGCACAAACAGACACGGTTTGTCGGACACTCGCTAACGTCACGCTGGGCAGACACACAGCTGACAACCTGCTAAACGAAATTAAACGATACGGTGGGGACTTTTACTGGGAAATTGGCTGCATGTGTTCCCGAAACTACACGCAGCATCGTGGCTGCTACAGTAACTCTCCCGGACAGGTGAACTGGGGACTCAGTTGTCTGTTTTGCTCATACACTGCAGCTGGCACACTGCTGCATGCGAAGCACTAATCTTTGTCAGTTAACGGTTAACAAGCGGTTAACGAGGGTCGGTTATCGGTTAGAAAAAAGATTCTAAATTAGCATCCCTAACTACTACCTCAACAACTCAAAAAAGGACAATATATGGCTTGAGATCGCCCAGCAGCTGGGATACAATGAAGACGGTGTTGCTAATATGCACTTGCTAACATTTTATGTTGGTCATGGTACCGGGTTAGCCAGAAGAGCTAGCATTAGCATCACATTTGGGGTGTGATCAGTTTATGTATTGTGTAGTTAATGTTGGTCTCTTACACATTCTATGTCTGGATAGGTTTTTGTTGTGTGGAGTGAACACTGGCACTATTTAGGAGGAAACTCATTAGGCCTCATTGACGAAAATGGAACACGGCAACGCAGATAATTTGCACCCGACCCAGTCTGCATTTGCACTCGGATTTTCCATATTCCAGCACCACATTTTCGCATCGCACTAGTGAGTAACGGTTTTAACGGTTTATTCTTTCATTCTTTCTTTCTCACCTCACAGCAAAGCCTGTTGAGACAGCAGGAGCGCGTGGAGGAACGAGTGCAGGAGATCGAAGAGCAGCTCTGCAAACTCGACTCTGACAAGTGTGTGGTGGAGGTATGTTTTTACAACCTGAAATCTGTGGGCGTCAACGCAGCTACACACATTCTCAGAGATTCTACACGGCGTTGCACAATACATAGGAACATTTGAATGTTTGTTTCTCTACAGGACAGGGTGTGTGAGCTGAAAGAGGAGGTGCGTCTGCAGTACCAGCGGATGCATCAGCTCCTGGAGGAGGATCTCGGTCGGACACTGGAGGCTCTGGACCGTGCTCAGGCTCGGTTCTGCCAGGAGAACGCTGCCCAGGTTTTAGTTCTTGGTGAGCAGCGCCACGAGGCCCAGAAGCTGCTGAGCTCCATCCACACGGCCTTCAGTAAGGCGGAGGAGCTGAGCTTCATGAAAAACACCAAGCCTGTTAAAATCCTCACAGACAGGTGAGAGCAAAGTTTTAAAAAATTCTTGCCTGTGGGTTTATATCACGCAGGAGATGTTTCAAAGCTGACGTCTTATCTTAAATTTTGCACATCTCTTGGCACTTTTTGCAGGTCTCACGCATGTGTGGGCAGCAGTCTCCCTCCTTACAAAGTGGGGAATCTAAACTCTAAACTATTCCTCTCTGAAATCTCAAAAAGAGAGAAGAGCTTGAAGAGAACGCTGGAAGGTAGGATCTCAAACACATTTATCAGGTTTTAATCCAGGACATGAATGTGTTTTTATTTTAATTACCACGTTCCTTCTCTCGTTTCACACCTCTTCTCTTTCTCTCAGCTCCCCTCACCCCTCCGTCAACCTTCCTGCAGTCTGTTCCTGCGTATCCCAGCGGTCAGAGCTCCGGCTCTGGAGCAGAGAAACGGAAACATTCCACTGCCTTCCCAGAGGGAAACGGGAACGTCGGAAAAAACGCCGCTCCGGGTTTCAAGGACTCCTCCTCCTCCTCCTCATCGTCCTCCTCATCGTTAGCCAAACAGCCCTACCTGGGCTCCGGCTCTGCCTCTGGAGAAGGTCAGTCCACCAATCAGCAGCCTCTCGGCCCCTGCGGCCCGCCTCACATCAGCGAGAGCGGCGGGACAGGAAGTGGAAGCGGCTCTCTGACCAACCACCATTCAGGCTCCGTGTTCGGCTCCTCGCACTTTCCTCCTGGAGGCAGCAGCTCCTCGCACTCCTCCCAGCAGGCCGTGCTGCCGCAATACGGCGGCCGTAAGATCCTGGTGTGTACGATGGATAACTGCTACTGCTCCGGAGTGCCCTCGGTGTCGGGCCACCGCAGCCATCCCCCGTACCCGCGCTCTGGCTCTTTCCCCTGGGTCAGCGCCCAAGACTACCCGCCTCCACCCGGACTGGCCTCTGGAGGTCCGTCCATGCAGGGTTTGGCAGTGAGGGACTGGATAGACGCCTCGCAGACACACAGACATGCCGATTTTTACGGGCTGTATGGGCAGCCCTCTACAAAGCACTATGTCACTAGTTAACAGAGTAGACACACACACACACACATACACACACATACACATACACACACACACACACACACACACACACACACTTGGATATAGAGACAGGCACCAAAATAGCACACCTTTACCGTCTTATTAACCGGAAAAAACACAGTTATACTATTCACACATTAAAATATTAAGAATTATATCCACACACACACACACACACACACAGATCTAGAACATTCGGGGGCAGGGTTGATCTCTTTTGTGTTTTTATTTTCTTTATTTTCAGTCAGTGTTTCATGTAGTGTATTATACGTAAAATGCAAGCCAACGCGCTCACTCTGGCACAACTTAGCTCAGCATTTTACACATAAACAAGAAACAAGAGAGGCCTAAGAGGACATGCATCTTTTTTTTATTTATAGAGCAGGAGACCGATTGATAGAAAATGAACTTTTATTAGAAAACGCCTCTTCATGGCTTCTCACTGGCGCTAAAGGGAAAAGAGATAAAACAGTGTTGAGCTTTCCAGTTTAGCGCCTCATGTTTCTCTGATATAATCACCCCTCTAGTTGTACTGAGGTCGATTGCCTTATGTTATTATTAGCATCATATTTTTCTGCCCACTTTGTTTGGTAGACCCTTTTTAAAGAGGGACTGCCGTCCCTTTGTGTCTCTTGATTTTCATCGTCATGGCACCTCTTCCTTTTCTTTGCTGAGTTCAGGGATGGATCGTACGGCTTGAACACAAAACGCTCTTCCATGGAACACCCACAATGCACTTGTGGACGCCTTGTTATGCCTGGACTACAGATGCTGACCCAAAGGGGGACACTGGAGCTGCATCTTGAAGGGCCGGTGGCCCAAAGAGTTTTGGGAATTTGGCTCTTATTCCTAGCACTCCCTTCCTGCTATCAGGCTTCCCACTGGACAGAAAATCTTCTTCTGACAAAGACTGTTTCCATTTAGTAATTACGATGACTTTGTGTTATTTGGTACATCTGTAGGTTTCATGCTTGTCTAGAGAGACTCTAATTTTAGAGAAAAAGGGCAAGACTGGACAGACCAAACCAATCAAGCATCTGGAGGATCTGATGATGCTGTAATTGTACTTCCTGCAGGGCAAAGATGTCACTTCCTCTCAATAAGCACACAAGCTCTTGGCTTCCTGTTTGCAGCTGAAAGCATGCAAGGAAGAGTTTTTTAAAGCACTCAAAAGAAGAACAATGGGGGGAAAAAAATGTATGCAGTTTTAAAATGAGTGTGTGGAAGAAAAAGATGGGTGGGAGGAATTTTTTTCATGAACCTTTTCTAAAAGAACAAGACCGGACTGCTGCAAGATGTAAGCAATTGTTATCATCCTAAAGAGGAGCCGTTAACGACAGTCAACATAAAGAGAAAAACAAACCAACAACATAAAAGTATCTTTTTTTGTAAATATTTTGTGAAATGGAAAAATTACAGACGTGATTTGGAGAAGGGTTCCAAATAAACGAACAAATTTAAACCGGTCTCTGCTGTCAAGTCTGTATGTGCAAATCCCGTTTTGTCATGTTCGTTTAAAAGATAAGGGTGGCGATATTCTGTATTTGGGTTATTGTGCGTAAATATGCTCGATCGGCCAATAGAAACACTGCTGCTCTTTGTTTGGGAATGGAGAAGTTATTATTCTAGCGTGCTTCCCTGTTATTTTTAGTACATCATCCCACTACCAGACTGAAAACTGTTGCTTCACCCTACACTGTTTACAGTTTGTCATCGCTCTGATCAATATTTATGAATTACCTGCATCAGAAATGTGACATTGCGTCCTTTTGTTCGAGGCCATTTTGTAGGATGGAAATGTTGTATGACCTATAGGGATGAAACTGGAACCGTAAAAAACCAAACTGTGGGCTTGTTGAACTGTAGGCCTGTTAATTATTTGATGAAGTGCTAGAGACATACTGTAGAAGAGGCAATTATCTGAACATGGTTCTACTTGACCATTAAGGAGCCTGCCTTATTTCATGTAGGCTTCATATAATACAGAAAAGTCATTCATTACTATCAATCAATCTATACATTTTGGAGTTTGAATGCAGTGGAAATGGTTTTGTTTTTCTCCTCCCTGACGTGTAAAACAAACCGAACTGAAACTGTGACTCAAAAACCTCAATACAAACCAAACCGTGGGCTTGTTGAGCCGTTGCACCACTAGTTTGACCGTACGTTAATGCTGCGTTCATGTCATATTGGAGTTTTTGACTTTATAAATACTGTTCATGTCAACATCAAACTCGTAATTACAACTTGGGAAACTCTAACTTTTCGAAAGCTCTGTTACATCAGACTTGGAAACCGAACAAACAAACATGAATCCCTCACGTCAACCAAAGTCCATTGTTTTATTCATTCAATTTAAGCTTTTTTACATTTTAGTGTCATATTGTCAATACATCGATTAATACAGAGTCTTGTTGAACAACGATGGAGCGCTGTGATACAGAGGGATAATTAATGAAGACAATACTGTTGTTGAAAATAAGAAAAATATAGAACATCAGCAACCTTGTCATTTAACATTCCTCACATGTGTACGAATCAAAGCGTTTGTTTCGTGCTCAGTGTTTTGTTGTTTTTTTTCCAGTTCATACAGTCATCCCTACACAGTCATCTGCTCACTCTCCATATGACTTTTAAAAGAAACGACATCCTCCCACTTTGTACCCAAAACAACCGCCCAACCTCCGCTGTTCTTTCTTAAACATGCAAATAATCTGCCTGGCTATTAGTGTGTTTATTTAACTTAAGAAACTTAAACAAAACTTTAAATATCTGCGTGTCCACCCAGTACAAACAGGGCTCATGAGTCTGTGTGTGTGTGGGCGGAGGCCTGCAGAGAGAAAACAGGATGGAGAGAACTAGTTTTGAGATGAGTAGTCAGTCAGTGTTTGTTCCCCTCAGCCTGATTAAGATGTTGCGTTAATGCTTCCCCCTGTCCAACACTTTGAGCCTCAATCCCAGTCCGACAGCAGGGAAGATCCTCCTGTGTTGATGTGTTTTTAGTGAGCGAACTGGGAATGGAAATAATAAGTAGAGAAAAGTTAATTTGTGGATGAAAACTTTGGGAAATAGTCGTTTTCTTGCTGCGGGTTAGGTGGGAAGATTGATACAGCTCTCACAAAATCCATCTGTGTCATTTTTACAGTCCCGATTACAGATTAAACAAACAAGATGTAACCTTTGGACAGAGCCAGGCTAGCTGTTTGCACCTGCTTCCAGTCTTTATGCTAAGCTACGCTAACTGCCTTGTATTTAATGGACAGACATGAGTGGTACCAATCCTCATCTAACTCTCAGCAAGAAATCAACTTTGAATTGAATTATTCCTTTAATGGATCTTGTGGTGATATTGTTTTGTTAATTACTGTTTTCAAGGGCACTTAAAGCTTTAAACTTTAAGATAACATGGATGCAAAGTCCTTAAAGTGCTCAGATAAAATGGAAATTTGAACATCTACTGTTCCTCCATGTGCTGAAGAAGATCATGTGATACAACTGAAAGCTGCTAAATGAACCTCATGATGAGATTGTTTTTGTCAACTCCTGTGTTTCCAAAAGTCAAAAATTAACTTTCGTGAGTCGAACATTCATTCACAAATGTCACTTTGAGTTTCTGAACGCCATTTCTTTCCTTCTAACGCCAATCGGTGGTTAATGTACACGTAAAAACCGACGTTTTTTAATCATACTGCTTCTTCTCGCTCCGCCCTCGTCTTCCTCCCACCTCCTTCCCGTCTCGAGGTCTGATGTGATGCCTTTTTTATTTTTTTCTCACGTCAGCAAACCTCAGCAGAGACACAGGCAGCCAAGAACTGTGGGGTCGGAGGTGCAGCATAAATTACAGCGCTGCCTTTCTATCTTTCACTCTCTGACACACACACACTAACAAACACTCCCTTTCTCTCTCCCTCTCTCTCTCTCTCTCTCTCTCCTGACACACACATTTTCTCACACTTATGCACACAGCTGCTGCACAGCTGTCTTTATCCATGAGGAGAAAAAAGGCAATAATCCGGTCGCCTACGTCTTCGATATGTATCTCTGACACACGCACGCACACACACACACACACACACACACACACACACACACACACACACACACAGTCTGGCTACTTTAAATTACCCTCAAACACACACTGTGAGGGTAAAAAGCTTTTATTCACTGATAAAACAACCACAGACATTTTACTTCTCTCATTTTGAGGTTTTAAAAAACAGAAGTAGATAAAGCACCAACACTAGGCTACAGCAGCTGGTTAGCTTAGCTTAGCATAATGACTGGAAATGGGGGGAAACTGCTAGCATGACTCTGTCCAAAGCAAAGCTAAGCAAACCAGCATCAAGCTAATAATTTACATGTTTTATCTTGTTTTTTTGTTGTTATTTTACATCTGTTTAACGGTATTTTAGTTAACAAACAAACATAACATAAACATAACATACAAGGCTAGGACACAGTATAAATATTAACCATGGTGGGCTACAAAGGTGTTTTATCTTGTTTTTTGTTTGTTTTATTGTCCGTTTATTGTTATTTTAGTTAACAAACAAACAAACAGTAAACACCACATACAAATTATATAAAATATTACAAAAAAAGTACAAAATGTACACACACAGACACACATAAAAAGTAATAGGCTAGGACACAGTCATTATACAGTATAAATATTAACCATGGTACAAAGCTGCTTTATATGGCGATTATTGACATCTCGCATTAGGTATAACCTTGTTATTGTTTATCTTGTTTGTTTAATCCATACCAATAACCCAGTATTCTCTGACCAGTAGTTTAAACTGGGTCTTCTGGCTTCAGCAGCTGGTTAGCTTAGCTTAGCATAAAGACTGGAAAAGGGGGGAAACTGCTAGCATGACTCTGTCCAAAGCAAAGCAAACCAGCAGTAAGCTAATTAATTTACATGTTTTATCTTGATTTTTTGTTTGTTTTTGTTTTTTTGTTGTTTATTGTTATTTTAGTTTACAACAGTAAACAGTTAACACTACATAAAAATTATATAAAACATTACAAAAACAGCACACTTACATACATACATACTTGTATACCTACGTACATACACACTTTTACACACATGAAAAAGCAATAGGACACCGTCAATATACTATGAATATTAACCATGGTACAAAGCTGCTTTACATGGTGATTATTGAAGAAGAAAGAAGAAGAACTTTACTTTATTGATCCCAGAGGGGAAATGAAATTGTTTCACTCTGTTATTTCACACAGTATTTTTTTCACACAGGCCCGAAATACACACACATGCACAAACAGGACCTATACACATGCATTAATGGAGAGATGTCATACCAGTTAAGGGTTTGGTGCCTTCCTCAAGGGCACCTCGGCAGTGCCCAAGAGGCAAACTGGCATCTCTCCAGCTACTAGTTCACACTCAGTACTTGGTCCATGCGGGGACTTGAATCGGTGACCCTCCGGTTCCCAAGCCAAGTCCCTATGGAGTTACTGCCGCCCCCATCTCATATGAGGCTTAACCTTGTTATTTTTATCTTGTTTGTTTAATCCCTACCAGTAACCCAGTATCCACTGACCAGTAGCTTAAGCGTCCACTGGTTTTTGCCTGGCAACTGGTCCCAGCCAAGAACCAGTCCGGCACATAACCCGCTATAAAATGGCTAATTTGGCTGCAGATTAAAGGGACTGTTTGTAACTTTTTACATGTATAAATCTACCGGGTCGGGATCCCATGTTATCGCATGTGGCTACGCTGTTCAGACCGCTCCTCTGCCTGCCTGTTTGTCTTCACTGACACAACGCGCGCGTTCTCGCTGTCTCGCTCCACCTCTAGACGTGAACGCGCACTCACTACACACTGCAGAAGAATTAGTTTAGCTCTGAGAATATCTAGTGAATGTACAGTGGACGTTTGTGCAGAAATAACTGCTGCAGCTCCTCCAGACCAACAGAGGTTCTCCGTGTCTTGTGAAGTGACGGGGCTCCGCAGCGAGAAACATTATCGCCTCCTACCGGGTGCCGATGTCTCCCTCTGGGCGTGCTCGGAGACAGTAACGTTTCTCTTCCTGCTTCAGCCTCCGCAGCAAAGCCAACACTAGGATCAGCAGTGATTCATGGAGAGACCTTGGTCTGGTCAGCTAACATTACTGTCAAGCAGCTGAAATATAGAGTGATATTGTGGTTTTAGCTGACGTGTGTCGCCTCACTGTTTTGAGCGATGCTCGTTCATGTCTATTTAGAGCGAGCAAGCGCAAACCCAACGCTGACTTTCGTTGACTTCACGGCCACAGGTGTCGCTGTTAACAAGCATTTCTGAAAGTTACAAATAGTCCCTTTAACAAGCTGTAACATGTTAAATGGTGAGCTTTAGAGGTGCTGGTCGGCAGGCTAGCTGTTTCCCCCTGTCTCCAGTCTTTATGCTAAGCTGAGCTAACCAGCTGCTTGCTTCATATTTAACCTACAGACATGAGCCAGAAAACAAATAAGCATATTTCCCAGCTCTCTAACTATTCCTTTAAAACGGCTTTATGTTTCTAAATGTAACTCCCATCATGCATCATTCTGTATTTTCCCACAATGCTTTGTGAGAATGTAATAGAACCAGGAAAAGGGAGTAAAGAGCCAGAAATGAGGAACAATACTGGATCACTCTGTCTGTGTGAGAAGAGAGGAAGACGGGACAATGAGGATCTTTGTGAGAGAAGCAGAAGAGGCTGTTTGCAGGTCTCTGAGGCTTACAATGTTACACACAATAAAACACACAGGATACTGTTGCTACAGCAGGAACACACTGTCAGACATGTAACACCTCCACGTAGCTTCTTTTAGGCAATTATTTATGTTTGTTTGGAGCTCAGTAATAAGCTTGTAGACAACTTAGTCAAACACATGCTGCCTCCAGAAGCTTTCAAAAAAACATTTTTAACACAAACAAGTAGGACACGGTGGGAATTAAGTACTAGTGCTGTAATTCTGCCTTCACGTAAGCCACTTCTGAAACCTAAGGGTCCTATTTTAACCATTATATGCTATTTTAGCATATAATTATTAAATAATGTTTATAATAAAGTCATTTTTGATTAATTTTTAGGTAAATTTTGGGGTAATTTGACAGTAATTCCAAAGAAATTTCAAATAGGTTACTTGCTAATTATCACCTAATTACCACGAAATGAATTACCATTAATGTAAATACACCATTTGATGTTAAAGGGGAAGTTCATCTGAAATAAAGTCCCTTCTTGGTGGAAATATCTGGCTCTCTGTCCCTTTTGGTTACCTGATGTCCGATACTTGAGTGTCCCAAGACTCCAGCCCTCGCCAGTTTGGTCATCTAAGCAAGTATAAATGAACATGAATTAGAAATACTCAAGTCATACCTAAACATTTTACCGTGACGTTGCCTTCAACCCTCCCTCCCCTCTAACATGCAGGTAACTCAGGTGCGCAGGTGGTCTCGTGTGTGTTTGGTTAGTTCACTGCAGATATTGTCAGTTTAGCTGGAGGAGATGAAACAGGCTGCTCAGCTTCAGCCTGAGGCCACGAAGCACGAACACAACCAGGTGGATACAGCACCACCTGTCTGTTAGAACGAAACACATTTTATTTCATATATTGCAGCTTGTTTCCATTTATAAAAGGATTTAAGTACAATCCATGACGAACAAGCTATCTTTTAATACATATACCAATAACTACATTTTCTAATCTTTTCTGAGGCTGTCTGTAGAGTTTAGTAAAGAATAATACTGACTTTCTGTTACAGGCTGCACGTCTAAGAGTTGTGATCAATCAAAGAGTGATTTTCCCTTCTCAGATTGTTTAATTTGAATTATTTACAGTATATGGAGTTTGAAGGTATTCAGGAATAGTTCTTATCATGAGGTTCACTTACAGTACAGCACAGGGAGAAAAAAGCAAAGATTAGAGAAAAAATAAGCTAAATTTGGGCAGCTAATTAGTCTTAATTTACTACCCTGGAAATAATCTCAAACCTCTTAGATAAATCTGTGAAAACCACTGGTATATACCTGTAATTTATATGTAGAACAAATGGGCTGAATGGGCCTTTAAATTGGCTTTTTATCTTTTCTGAGACAGAATTTGTTATTAAGACAATTATGAATAATTGTGATGCCATATTGGTCTTTTCACTTTGACCATGTGTAATTACATAACTGTTTCTCAGAGCACTTTTCAAAAGAGCTGTATTTTTTTTGCATGTCTGTAAAGGGGAGACTCGTGGGTACCCATAGAACCCGTTTTCATTCACATATCTTGAGGTCAGAGGTCAAGGGACCCCTTTGAAAATGGCCATGCCAATTTTTCCTCACCAAAATGTAGCCCAAGTTTGGACCGTATTTAACCTCCTAGTATGCTAGTATGACATGTTTTTTACCAATGGATTCATTAGGTTTTATAGTTTCATATGATGCCAGTATCTTCCGCTACAACCCCAAAATTGCAAATTGCGTTAATGCGTTTACTTTGACAACCCTATAAGTAATACTTCTCCATGAGTAGGATATCATAGTGCTATATCCCTCCCAGTACATTTTAATGCTGAATCCAATGCTCTATATAATCCGATGCTCTACCCCCGGCTGCTGTCTCCCACAGAGGCCTCTCCACACGCTAATGCTGTCATCAACAGCTGACTCCACCTGCTGCTGGTGAGATCTGAGTCAACTAAAGTATGCAACTTAATTCAATAAATAAAAATGATTCAATGATTTTGTGATTTCTTGTCTTTTTATTCACATACAGTACCTTCAATTCTGGACAGATTACATTCAAGAATATCAAAAGGAAATGCCAAAAAGAGTGAATTCCCTCACAAACCCAAAGAGCACAAAGAAATGCATTGGGACGTACAGTACCTCTGTTAAAAATCTGCATATATTACATATGCAAACATTATAGACTACAAAGTACAGCAGGGTAATGTATACTCTATAACATGTGCATAACGTAACATATGACCACAGGGCCGAACTATTTACACTTGATCCAAAAATGTAGTTCCTCTTAACCATTTAATCTGTTTTTTATACATATTAACATGTACAGTATTATTCTTTAGTGGGGAGAGTTGGAATCGTTTCTCCAACATCCTTTAAATCACACACACACACGTCACACCGGCTGTTGGTCGAAAGCACTCTACTTCACCATAAATAAAACAATTACAAAAATATACCTCACTTCAAACAGAGCCATAGCAGGAAAAAGAGCTTACAGCCATCGTGGAATGATAAAAAAACAAACAACACGTATCAACCTGTGAGAATAAGATGGAGGGAGAGATGGAGGAGAGGTGTGGGGGGGGGGGGGGCCTGGTTTCCAGGACAGTGTGTGAAAGAGTTTAAAGAACAAGCTGGAATTTCCAATGAAAGACAGCAGTTTAATGGGAATGTTTGAGGTTGTGACGGGCTGTGGATGGAGGCTGGGATTGGCTGGGACAGTGATGGTGACGTGGGTAGTCTGGGTGGAGGATGTTGATTTCCTGGCATGGGTTCCCTTTGAAGTGGAACCACCCTCCTCTTTGTGGAGGCCAACGTAGGAAGATGTGCCGAGGTTAGTAAACATCAGCGATATGGGGGGGTTAAAAACTCCAGGTCCATGTTGGATTAGTAGTGTGTTTACATTCACAGGTATATCCCATCGTACTAAGGCTCAGGAGGGTGCGATGTGTGTCAGTGTATGTGCTGCTGCTGCTGTTCCTCCTGAGTAGCAGAAGACTAGAAGCGAAGCTATTTTTTCTTGGAGTTGACGCTCTTGCACACCCAGTTCATGCCCTCCTGAAAGTGAATTTAAGAGAAACAGCAGCACGGTGAGAAGAAGAAAATAAAGATGAATGCAAAAAAAGGGAAAAGCTCAGCTCGTACGCTCACCTGAATCCCCTCACCAGTGAGGGCGGAGCAGGCCTGGATCTGCCACATGCGATCCCGGATGGTGTGCAGATTGAGACCCTCGGCGATCTCGGAGGCCGGGGCGGCCGTCAGCAGGTCCTGCTTGTTTGCATAGATCAGCACAGGAACGCCACTCAGCTTCTCCTCATCCAACAACTCGGCCAGCTCCTGCAACACACATAAACATCGGTCATGACTCATACATACATAAACACACAGAAATACTGTCACAGAAGAAGAGACTAATAAAACACAGAGATATAGACTTGAAACTTGAAAATTAGACTCTTGTAATACAACAAATATGAAGAATTATGTCGTGTGAGACATGACTTCATGAAGACTTAAAGGTCAAACATTCAAATCTGCTAAAATCCTTAAACTATCAAAAGAACACAAAGACAGTGACAGACATAACCACACACCTTGAATATTTAATTACTAGGCATCTGCATTGAAAGGACTCAGTCTCAGTAATATTTAAAAAAAGGGAAAATGCTCAAATGCCATCCACTGTATGTAATAGTCAGCAATCAGAGACCTGAAAGACTTAAAAACGGCTCTGATAAAAAACAAGTAAAATGATAATAATGTTTATTACCATTTCTATTTTTAGATGCTATTGACACTTCAACTTAAATAACACATTTCAATTTGAATCACGTTATGATAAGATGAGATAAAATGAGATACACACTGACACAAAACAACACATATTGTACATACCTGACCCGTCTCCTCAAATCTCTTTCTGTCAGCGCTGTCTATGACATAAATCTGAAAACAAAATAGAAATTTTCCCTGTTAGCATGTGCAGCAGGTCCTCAGTACATGTGTGATAAACTGTTACTTTTGAACAGATCAAACCAGTAATGTAAACTTTGAAGAAACAAAGCTTGTTTTTTTCTAGTTTGGTGCATCAAGCTTAACTCACCAGCACATCTGTGTTTTCAAAGTAGTTTCTCCAGTACGGCCTGATCTTCCTCTGGCCTCCAATGTCCCAAACATTCAGTTTAAAACCCTGAGACTGGACGCTCTTAATGTTGAATCCCTGGAGAGAACAGAAAACATAAAGCTAAAGGTTAGACAGGAGAAGCAGATGTAATTCCTAGTACTAAAAAATCCATACATCCCTGTTGTGTTATGTCTCCAATAACAGGTGGTGTGTGTATGAAACTCTCCTCCATACCTGTGTGGGGGTGATGTGGCTGATGTCCTCAGATGCCAGATGTTTGAGCAAGGTGGTCTTCCCGCCGTTGTCCAGACCCAGCAGCAGTATCCTAACCTCCTGGTCTGGTGTGCTCTTTAGCTTACGCAGGATGGACAGCAATCCCTGCGGTGAAAAACATTAAGAAATAATTGATATATTTCAGACAATTACACAGTGGAAGGCAGCATATTGCACAGCAGTACAGTCCATTCAGTTCAGGTGTACTGTGTGTCAATAATGGTATGGAGGTGAGGTGTGGAGTATTTGTGTCCCTCTTTAATGTCCTTTGCCACCAGTCTTCATGCAATACAGTGCACTTTAGACTAAGCTACTGGAGTTACCCTGCACTATACTCATTTTTAACAGTCTCTTCTGCACTATATTCACTTTTTAATAGTTGTGTATCACAGCTGTTACCTTGCACTATATTCAGTTTTAACAGTTTTCTTCATCTCCTTGTATTTTTATATCTGGTATATTTTGTTTTGTACTTTGTACTACTAAGTTTTTTACTGTCTTTTTACTAACATGTTTTGCACTATGGAACTGTGATGCTGGAAACTTGAATTTCCCTCAGGATCAATAAAGTTACTATCTGTCTGTCTGTCTGTCTATCTACTGTATCTATCTAACTATCTATCTGTCTAGTTATCTATCTATCTGTCTAGTTATCTATCTATCTATCTACCTACCTACCTACCTACCTACCTTTCTATCTATCTATCTATCTATCTATCTATCTATCTATCTACCTATCCATCTATCTACCTATCTATCTATCTATCTATCTATCTATCTATCTATCTATCTATCTATCTATCTATCTATCTATCTATCCATCTATCCGTCTATCCATCTATCTATCTATCCATCTATCTATCTATCTATCTATCAATTTACCTATCTATCCATCTATCCATCTATCTATCTATCATCCATCTAGTATCTATCAATCTACCTATCTATCTATCTACCTATATCTATCTATCTATCTATCTATCTACCTATCTATCTATCATCTATCTATCCATCTATCCATCTTTCTATCTAGCCATCCTTCTATCTTATTGTAGCATCTCTTCCTTCCATCCATCCAGACTCTCAGCAGGCCTTGCATCTCTAGTCCCCACTGTGTGTGTTTTAAAGATGGGTAAACACAACTCCTAACGGTCCCAATACATGGAGGACATCAGGATCCATGAAGTCACGTCATCTTCTCTGTTTTTTGAGTCATCAGCTCAGAGCTGGTTAAAGACACGCAGCTAGCAGCTAGCTTAAGCGAGCTAACGTGCTAAGCTAATCTCCCAGGATAACTGAACAACAAGGCAGCTTTTAGCAGCTTTTAGCAGCTTTATGACTGTTTTTCTCGGCAAGTTGCGGACAGCAGCAGACATAACATCTCTAATGTATTCAAGCGGGCGCTATTTAATGTGAATATGTTCAAAATTGTGCTAAAAATTAACAGTTAATAAGCTAATTATCACGATAAACGTTAAACTCACCATCTTGTTGCTCTTCTCTCCTGGAGACGCCGCCGACGGTTACTAAGGGAGGGCGTGACGTCAGACGCAGAGTCACGCAAAAGTTACGCAGGAAGGAAGACTCGTCGGGCTCCGCCCACAAAAGATGGAGGACGAGTTCAGTTAGCTCCATGCTAACAGCTAAACGTTTCACCACGAATAGCTCTACATGTTTAATATTGTGGACGGTTATTGTCGACAGACTTTAAAATAAGTTACTGCACGGAGATGTGTTATTACTTCAACACGAGAGGCAGAACAAACCACACTGTCAAAGAGGTAATTAACTAGCTAACTAGCTGGTTAGTTAACATAACAGTTGGGTTAGTTAAACAGTAACCATAGTAACCTCAACCAACTAGTGATGTGTCGTCACGAACGAGCCGGTTCAAAGAGCCGGCTCTTTTAAGTGAACGATAAGAGCCGGCTCCCATCTGAGAGGCTTTTTTTTTTATTTATTCAAGGCAGAATGATATGACGATCTTCTCTGCGCCACGGGCACTCCATGCACTGACTGTGACTGAATGTTGTGTTTATGACGTCCGTGCGACCATTCAGGTGATGACAGACAAGGATCATACCATCAAGCAGGGAGGGGCAGGGAGCGCTTACGGTCTACAGGTACAGAGCAGGAGGGAGAGGAGGAGAGAAAGAGAGAGAGAGGAGTGTGATGCAGTGCGGTGTGGTGCGGTGCGTAGCGGTGCGGAGCGTTGCGTTGCGATACTGTGCGCTGAGGTGCGGTGCGGTGCGACGTGGTGCGCCTAGGTACGGTGCAGTGCGGTGCGATGTGGTGCGCTGAGGTGTAGTGCGCCTAGGTTCGGTGCAGTGCGCTGAGGTGCGGTGTGCCTAGGTACGGTGCGGTGCACGAATAGAAGACAAGATGAATGACAGTCGAAAACAAAGCAGCATGTTAAATTATGGTATTCTGGAAATTATAAGGTTTAGTACAATTATATTGAATAATTTAAGTAACATATGTGCACACATACTAATCATAGGTCAAAACAGCTAAAGATAAATTTGGCTGAATTATAAAAGGCAGAAGTGGTACAATGAAGAGCCGTTTGGGAGCCGAAAGATCCGGCTCTTCTTTGGTGAGCTGAGCCAAATGATCTGGCTCACTAAAAAGAGCTGGAATTCCCATCACTACAACCAACATCTTGGCCGCCGACGGTTACTAAGGGGGGGTGACGTCAGACGCACAGTTACGCAGAGTTACGCAGGAAGTTTGTCTTCACGTAGGGATCTGCCCCAGCCTGTGATTGGAGGACGCTGTGCCACGTGGAGATGTCCCTACTATGCCACCAGAACACATTGTAATATCTGTCAGGTTACCCTGTGGGGCGGTTTGAGGAGGAATATAACAAAGGTATGTCATTTAGTTCACCTCCACATATTGCAGCTCGTGTGTTAATGCTTTGGTGTTTTGTTTAGTTCATTGCTGCCTGCAGAAGTCAGCCAGTAACTGGAGTCATGAGTTGCATCACTCTGAGCTCCGACTGACATGTTTTCACTCTTTACACAGCAGTTTGGTCGGTAGACTCAAAACAGGACGAACCACTCTGCACACACAGCTAGTTTATGTCTTTGTATGTATAATATAACACATTTTATGTCTGCAACAAGCTTAAAACTGCTTGGATTGTTGTGTTAACTGATTAGGTGATAGTATTCAGATGTATGCAGATGCTGGCTGTGCTCCAGACTGCAGATCCAGTTTCTCAAGACTCTGGTAAACTTAACTAAACCACTGTCATGCAGCATACACTAAACCCTCTTCATGTGTTAACTCTACATGCCCATGCATGTAGGGCTGCAACTAACTATTATTCTCATAAGGGATTAATCTCCCATTCATTCCATAAGACAAATATTCAGTTGAGGAACTGTGTGTATAATATAACACATTTTATGATTGTAACAAGTTTAAAACAGCTTAGATCGTTGTGTTAACTGATTAGGTGATAGTATTCAGATGTATTCAGATGCTGGTTGTGCTCCGGCCTGCAGATCAAGTTTCTCAAGACTCTGATGAACTTAACTTAAACATTGTCCTGCAGCATACACTAAACCCTGTTCATGTGTTAACTCTACATGCCCATGCATGTAGGGCTGCAACTAACTATTATTCTCATAAGGGATTAATCTCCCATTCATTCCATAAGACAAATATTCAGTTGAGGAATTGTATGTAACACATTTTGTGACTGCAACAAGCTTAAAACTGCTTGGATGGTTGTGTTAAGTGATTACACTAAACCCTGTTCATGTCTTAACTCTACATTCCCATGCATGTAGGGCTGCAACTAACTATTATTCTCATAAGGGATTCATCTCCCATTCATTCCTTAATTAATCTTTTGCTCTATAACATGTCACAAAGTAATAAAACAAGACAAATATTCAGTTGAGGAACTGTATGTAACACATTTTATGACCTTACAAGCTTAAAACAGCTCAGATTGTTGTGTTAACTGATTAGGTGATAGTATGCAGATGTATGCAGATGTTGGCTGTGCTCTGGCCTGCAGATCCAGTTTCTCAAGACTCTTTCTTTAAAACTTAACTTAAACATTGTCCTGCAGCATACACTAAACCCTGTTCATGTCTTAACTCGTCCTTCCCATGCATATAGGGCTGCAGCTAACTATTATTCTCACCTCTCACTGAATCATTTGCTCTATAACATGTCATTAATATAAAACTGTCCATTGTAATTGTTATAATGAGGGCTGCAACTAACAATTATTTTCCTTAGTTTGTCGTTTAATTGTCTAGTCTATGTCGTAAACACTGAGTCAGAGGTTCCAGACAATAGAAATATGGAATATATCATATAACCTTAATCCCTGCCAATTTTTAATTTAGGAATTGCTTAAAAAAAATAATATTTCTTAATATAATAATCTGCCATAGTGGCAGGTGACCTGAAATTTTTCCCTGCGACAGCCAACATTTACCCTGTATTTAGCAGGTGGCAGGTGCTAATTTGATTAATTTCATCATTTTTTTTTGTCCGAGCAACAATCCAGAACATAAAGATATTCAACTGACTGTTAAATATGTTGAAGAAAAACAGACAATCCTCACGTGTAAGAAGCGAGAACCAGAGAATGTACAGCATTTCTGCTTAAAAAATGACTTAAAATGATTAATCGAATATCAAAATAGTTATCGATTAACCTTCTGTCGATTGACTAATCGACTAGTCATTGCAGCTTTAGTTATTATTATTCAGAAATTGAGTTTAGTATCATAAAAAATGAAGAAATCCAGTAATTTCTCACATTTTAAGAGCTAGAACCAGTGAATGTTTGGTGTTTTTGCTTTAAAAATATAATTGAAAACCATTTATTGATTATCAGCATAGTTGCAGATTAATTTTGCAATTAATCAACTAACAATTAAACTCTACCTTCCTAAAATCACTGGATCAGTTTATTAATACATCAGTTTCTTGATGCAGTTTAAGTTGCAGATCTGTGAACAGTAAAGCTTCTGCAAGCCATCAAATATATCAGTGAAGATCAAGACACTTAAAGTTCGTGCATTTATTTGCTAGATATATTCTAGTGCTGAAACAATTATTCGACAGACAGAAAATGAATCAATAACAGAGTATTATTCTTTATCAAGCAAACATTCACTGGTTCCATCTTTTCAAATGTGAGGATTTGCTGCTTTTCTCTGTTTTTATATTATTGTAAACTTAATATCTTTTGATTTTGGACTGTTGATTGGACAAAAAAAGCTACTTTGCAGCTGCAAACTTGGTATCTGGGAAATTTTAATGTGTGTTTTTCACTATTTACAGACATTTTATAGAGTAAACGATTAATCACAGGTGAGCTGATCATGAAAATAGCTGGTTAGTTGCAGCCCTGATATATTCTTTAGCTGTAGTTTTCTGTTCTCATCAGGGATTTCCAATCTTTGTTTATATATTGTTATTGATATGTTGTGGTATGTTGACTCTTGGTTCATGTTCAGTGTTCCCCACTAGGTTCAGCAGGCCTTTACCCTACTTTCTAAACAAACAGGTGCAGAAACAATCCAGTTCCAGCCAGACTTAGCCTTCAAAGACGAACACTGATACTGATACTCTTCTCCTCAATTTCCCTTTATCTGCAAAAGATTAAACCACACAAGGCAGGTTTCTGTTGGTGTGAGGTTTCACCGAATACCTACAGTAACTAATTCCTAATGTAATGGTGAAGATGCACAGTGGGATGTTTGGATAGTTTGAGCTGAAGTCAGCAGGTTCTGGTTCCTTGGGTTGTGTAATAGGAAGCAGAATGCTGCAGCTGCAAAAACCCAGAATGACAACCGGTGGAACCATTTACCAGGAGGTGGTCAATGATTTCTAGTGGAAGTTTGGCCCATGAGAATTTTTTCGGGAGAAACAAGAGTTTGTGTTTGTTCAGGATGGTGTTGGGTTTGAACCCAAGGGCACATGTTGGCAGCAGCTTGGAAGGGGGCTAGAGCCAGCCAGACTGGCCAAGAATCAGTACCAACATGGGAACTTTAGTGCTGCAACTAGCCATCATGAATGTTTTCATATACACAAGTGGTTTTCCTACTGTGCAAATCAAAATGTCTGCTGTGAAAAAGGTCTAAGTTAACCCTTCCTGTAGTCTGCTAGGAACAGCAGTGCTTCGAGCTTGGGCTGCAACAAACGATTATTTTCATTGTCGATTAATCTGTCGATTATTTTCTCGATTAATAGATTAGTTGTTTGGTCTATAAAATGTGTTTCCCAAAAGCCCAAGATGACGTCCTCAAATGTCTTGTTTGCCCAGAACTTAAAGGTATTCAGTTTACTGTCATAGAGTAAAGAAACCAGAAAATATTCACATTTAAGAAGCTGGATTCAGAGAATTTCTTCTTAAAAAGTTGCTCAAACTGACTGATCGATTATCAATATAGTAGGAGATTTATTTAGTAATTGACAACTAATTGATTAATTCTTGCAGCTCTAATTGTTTGATCTGATGAATCATTTAGTCTTATTGTTATAAAATTGTCAAAAAAAAGTGAAAAAGACCCTTCGTAGTTTACTAGAGCTCAAGTTGAAGTCTTCAAAATGCTTGTTTTGACCGACCAACACTCCAAAACCTAAAGATATTTCATTGACTATCATATAAGATGAAGAAAAGCTGCAAGTCCTCATATTCAAGAGGCTGTAACCAGCAAATATTTGGCTTTTTTTTGCCTTTCTTTTGGTTCTAGATCAGCTAATCGACTAATCGTTGCAGCCTAAACATACTCACAGCTTTGTGAAACCCTGTGGGAGTGTGGGTTCAAAGGTAAAGTCGCCTGACCCTGTCTTACCCACTGAGCTTAAAATCTGTCAATGTTACATCAGCTCAAACCAGGTCAGTCTGGTTTAACAACAAACACGAACCAGGTTGTGCTCAATGGACAAAAGACATGCATGTAATTCACTCATTAACTATGAATCAGTATATGTTTTACAGCCAGGTCAATCTCTGTTCATCATTTTATTTTCAACAGCACATGTTGTAATTATACTATCATTCTCCTCTCTTTCTGCAGGTTTCGACCGCAGCTGCTGAGTGACCTCCTGCAGAGCAGACGGAGGTTGTCCACAGACTTGAACTTTTTAATGCATTAAATTGGGACTGCTTTTTAACAACCGCAATGGCTTCGAGCTCGTTCGACATCGAAGCGCCGCGATGGGATCAGTCCACGTTTATGGGCCGACTGAAACATTTCTTCAACATCACAGACTGGCGAACGGTGGTCTTACCTGACTCACGCTTGGATGAGGCCAAAGCTTTAGTAGAAAGCTGCAGGTAAGAAGATGCATGTGAGCTGTCGCACAGAGACTGTAGTTGTTGATTGTATGACAAAATCTATTTTTTAGGTTGGTTCTCCCTTTTGATATTTGGCTCATACCCCGGGGTCTGCATTTGCCATCTGCAAGAACGTCTCTACATGTAGTTGATGGTATGAAAATGTGTTGGTTCTCTGTAGGGCAGGATCCACCCCACCCGGCACCACAGAGGAGCAGCTCCACTACGCTAAGAAGCTCTACGACTCGGCCTTCCACCCGGACACCGGAGACCGCATGAACCTCATCGGCCGCATGTCCTTCCAGGTCCCTGGAGGCATGGCCATCACCGGCTTCATGCTGCAGTTCTACAGGTACCGAAGAGCAAACAGGACGAGCTGCTTTTCACCACATGACACTAGTTTATCAGAGGGAAGCTGAAGAGGTTTCATAACTGTGTGTTTTCTAGGACAGTTCCTGCTGTGGTGTTCTGGCAGTGGGTGAATCAGTCCTTCAACGCTCTGGTCAACTACACAAACCGTAACGCTGCCTCCCCCATCACTCCCAAGTAAGAATTTACTGTAAGCTTCCAGAGGATGTGGTCTGTTTGAAGGAACCTGCTGTGTTGTGTCTCCGGCCTCTTTCAGACCTCCTTACTTAAATCTGATGGAAATACGATTTTGTCGACTAATCGATTAGTTGATTTAATCGACAGATCTGTGAAACTGAGTTTCTCCACAAAGAATCAGACAAAAGCACCACTTTAAATCTTGTGTTTACCAGAGATGCGCTCATAACACCGTGTCCTATTTGGATGCAAGCGTCTGACAATCGCGCCGCATCGGACACAAATGGGAGCGGATTAAAATGAGGCCCATCGTTTTCATAGTGTGTTTTTGTTTTGTTTTAACCATCAGTGAGGTGGCTGTTTGTAATATTTTTTCTCTGGTGGACGCTACGCACTAAACTGCGAGCGTCAATGCTGCTCTAAGTGGCCATTATCAAGTTCGTATAATTTATTATATGGTTGGTGGCTCTGGCGGCTCAGTTCATCTAGCTCTCAACATGAGCGACAGAAAAAAGAAACAGGGCGTTCGACAAAAGTTCAGCTCAAAACGTTGCGTCACGCTGGTTGTTCGTGGCCAGTTAGAACATGCTAATTTTGTCGCTGACGCTCATTTGTGTCGCATCCAGTTAGGACACGTTGTTAGTTTCTTGGAAATAAGTCTTTCAGCATGAAAAAAAGCATAAAAAAATAACTAATCGACCAAAGAAATCTTAGTCAACTTAGACCAAAATGAGCGATTAGTCGACTAATCGATTAAGAGTGGCCAATCCTACGATTTAACATGAACTCCTCAGGGGTCCTTGACACGAAAAAGGTTGAGAACCACTGATATATTCCATGTGTGAAAAAGGCTTTTATTGTCTCTCTCAGGCAGATTGGAGTCGCCTACGTCACAGCGACCAGCACAGCGTTGGCAACAGCAGTCGGACTCAACCTCTACACAAAGGTACAAACACACACACAGTTATTCATACGACACTGAGTGTTTACTGTTCCTGCACAAGGTCGACTTTATGTTTTTCAGTGAGTTCTTCTTCTGGCTTAATTTGTCACCAAACTCATCTGGATAACTTCAAACAATGAATCAGTCAGACGTGTTTCCTGCCTCATGTTGGAAACAGGACAAGTGCACATTTAAAACAAGACATTATCGTGACCACATTCATTGTGAATATTGATCATTAAAGTTCACTCTGTCGTGTCAGTCTTGGGATATGCTCTGTAGCAATATGCAAATGTAAAATTTTAACCGGAGATATCCATCATTATGCAAAGTGACATAGTTATTCCCACTGAGGACTCTCACCATGTGCATCCTCTTTTATGAGTTGCATAAACGCAATCAAAGTTTGATTTATGAATCATCACTGTGGCACAGCTGCATTTCCCCATTATAATAGAAGTGTAAGGTTGTGAGGACATTAGTTTCTGCAGAGACAGCATGTGTTCTCCTCAACATCTGCACATAGTTAGTCTCAAAAATGATTTCTTCTTTTGAAGATTATTGTCATCCAGCGTTCCCAAAAGTCCTCTTGTAGAACATCTCTGCTTTAACGCCATCTCCTGGCAACTTTGAACAAGTTAGGAAACTTCTGGAGCTCTCCTGTATTTTGGCTGAGATGGGAGTGATTTACGAAGTTAGGAAATTTGATCAAATACTTTTACTTTTAGTCTTAAAAGCGGGACCAAAAATGCATCACTTTCAATCAGTCTTTGGCCTGTTAGGAGAGATTTTTCTCCTCTGAGACGCCTGATAAATACTGTATGGGCCCAGAGCACAGTAGAAGAAATACAACAGAGATAAAACACACAAGTATCAGATGAGGGTGAAATTCTTTTGGTATGAATAGGTCTTTAAGATCTCTCTTGAAAGAGTTTTCACACCATTTCATCACACCTCTGATTTTAAATGTTTCAGTCCTATGTGAAGTGAAATAAAGCTGACGATCATAAAGTAAAAAATCTGACGTTTTTATGTCTTCGTCCTGCAGAAAGCTCCTCCTCTCGTGGCTCGCTGGGTTCCCTTTGCAGCGGTGGCAGCAGCCAACTGTGTTAACATTCCTATGATGAGGCAACAGTAAGTCCTGCTGTGATACAGCTTCAACTCCCAAACAAATACATGTGGATGCTAGGGCCGACACGTATGCTTCGACCCTCACCGTGGTAATCGACCTCCAAATCAGTATTCAAATGCTTAGTTTTTTGTTTTTTTATATATAGAAGTATGTAATAATAATGTATAAATCCCAAAATAGCTCATGAAATAAGAAATAATCCCACATTATTCATTATTCATATTCAACATTAACTATATTTATTATTCTCAGATGGATATCACTGTTTGTTGTGTGTAGAGATGCGTGTGTGTATAGTAGTGCAACAGCGGCACTGTCACAAAGCTTCGAAGCCCAAAAAATGGTATTCGGGACGGCCCTAGTGGACGCATTATGTTGTGTTGTGCAGATTTTAATGTGCAGAAATCAAAGTGCATTTCTTGGATCAGATATTCTGAGAAGCTCAAATCGCAGCACAATGAAACATCTTCTTGTCTCATGCCGAGTACATCTTTGTCAAAAAATGTTTGAGCTGTAATCATGTTTGTGGAGGCCAAATTTTTAGTTTTTAAACACTTAAGTTTCACCCTGAAGCCTCTGTGTGCTTTTACAGATTGTTTTACAGCGTTGCAGCGCGAGGTGGTGGCTGATAAGAAAACCTGTTTCACTTCACCTTCATTTTGTCTCTCTGTTGTTTTTTTTCAGGGAAATTCTGAACGGTATTGCTGTCACAGATGAAAATGGCAACAAACTGGGCCACTCTAAGGTCGGCACTCTGGACACACTTTAAGACACCTTAGGATTAGTTTATTTAAAAGATAATAGTTCTCCTTTACTGTTCATAAAGTGTCTTTAAATCTTGTTTTATCTCGTCCTGCAGAAAGCAGCAGTAAAAGGCATCACTCAGGTGGTCATCTCTCGGATCACCATGGCTGCACCAGGAATGAGTAAGTTTCATCATATAAACGTTATATTGAGTTCTTGACGTTCTCCTCTTCCTCTCTTAACCTTCTTCTTCTTTTGTGTCAGTCATCCTGCCCATCATCATGCAGAGGGTGGAAAAATACAAGTTCATGCAGGTTAGTCCTTCATTACCTTCATCATCACCGTCCTCTTCCTCCTGCTGCTAATATGTTTGTCTCGTCATCAAACTCTTTCTGTCTGTTCACAGAAAATCACGTATCTCCACGGACCAATTCAAGTGATGATGGTGGGAGTGTTGTAAGTAGAGCGGGGCTGCAGGGTTACAGGGATTTTAATCAGGAGTGATATTCTTGTTGCAAAACAATAACTTTTTGTTTTCTCTTTTTTTTTTTAAGTTTGGTCTTCATGGTGCCTGCTGCCTGCTCCCTGTTCCCTCAGAGATGGTAAAAAAACTAATTTCTGTACTTTCACCTGCTGACACATGTAGCTTAAAGACTGTGAATATAGCACCCCATCGATTTTAGCATTGCACTCAAGACTCAGGATGGACAGTTGAAAAAATGATCAAAATTGAACCAACAGAAGCTGAGATATTGTCTGTTGCTACTTTTATTTTATTTTATTTAATACAGGCAAAATACACATAACAAACACGACAATATGATGACATGACAATATAACCTCCCAAAAAGAAAAAGAGAATTCTTGAAAAAAATAATTCTCTCTGTAAAATGTGCCGCTCTGCTGACAATAAACTTGTGATTGATCATCTGCTGCAAACACCTTCCCTTTTATGTGAACTCGCTCGTAGCCAGATTGAGAAACCCTGGGTTGATTTACCGAGTTGATAACCACCGTCGTAGGATCGTTTAATGGGATTCGCGTTTGTTAGGGTTAGTTAAGCCAGATAAGAAGAAGATACTCTGAGTATGTTGAACTTGCTTCAAAGTACAGGCCTCTGGAACCGGACCAGAATTAAAATGCAACAGTTTTTTCCCTTTGGTCCGGACCAAATGAACAAAAACTACAAGTGTGAAAGCACCCTTAGTTACTTTTTCACTGACCTGAATGGTGTTCTTTCCAGCTCATGTTCTCATTATTGATGTTTCCCACAATTTGTTTAGTCCGAAGCGTTCTGCATAAACAAATAAACCAGCAATAGCTTGTTTAATCAAACTAAGTAACCTTTTCTTTTCTTTCTCTTTTCCTTCTGTTCTCCGTCTTCCTGAAATCTCCCTCCGTCTGTCTCTCTATCAGCTCTATGGCCGTGTCAAAGCTGGAGCCCGAGCTGAGAAACTCCATCGTGTCTCAATATGGAGAAGCTGTACAACATGTCTACTTCAACAAAGGCCTCTGAGTCTCAGAGGGCTGATTATCTACTCGCCACACGACACCGAATACATACGTGTTCACGTAATAAGTCTTCATTTTCGAATTATTAGTCATTATGAAATGCTTGTCTCCCTACGTCATCAAATCGGTGCTCTTTGGTGGGATGATTTCGATCAATCATGTCACTTTTTTATGTTTCTTTGGTACAAAATATTCCTGTTTCCTTACGTTAAACAGTCACAAGGGGCACTGTGTACTCCTGTTGAGAAACCAAATGATCTCCTCTCAGGAACAGCGCATTACTTTGTAGTTTGTCCATCATGACTCGCCTGTAGTTATTTTCATTGGCTTTTTAAACAGCGTTGTGCTCCTTCTGTCTGCCAATTTTCCTTACAATCTGTGCCTTCTACAACACTGCTGCATTTTTATTTTCTTTAAACCAATATTGGCTTTACTGTGAAACCAGAAAAATACTTCTATGCATGGGTTAAAACTCTGAAACAGTCATTCAGTGTGGTGTGGAGGTTTAGTGTGATAACAGTGGAGGATACTGCCCTCTTCTGCCAGAATGGAGGTAGATGTACGACTTGTTTGCATGAAAGATTTACCAGTCAGATCATGTCGCTGTGTAAACACAGACTTGTGCCACAATCCTCAGTATAAGCTGGAATAAAAATACACAAATATTTGAAATGTAATGCCCTGTAGTGTTGTTTTTTATGTGATGTTTGTGTGATTATAGGATCTTTAACTGTAGTAAAAGTACCAATACCACAATGTAAAATTACTCTGTTTCATGTAAAAGTTATGCATTTAAAATTTCAAGTAAAAGTACAGAAGTATTCTCAGCAAAATGTTATGGAAAAAAAGTACTGATTCTGCAGAAAAACGGCCTTTGTGACTGATATATTATTATGACATTACTTAATGTTGTTGCATCGATGTGTAAACAGCATTTTACTGTTGTAGTCGGTCAACGTGATTTAGCTTTAATGACTTTATATACAGTTAGAAGTTGAGAGATGCTTTTATTTTGAAATATTAAATAATGTGACCTCTTTGGGCCTTAAACAGTTATTTAAAAGAAACCATCTGAGAAGTTTATCTGGGAAATCGTACTTTTGGTGGAACTGTTATCTCAAAAATCATAGACACTGCTGTTTTTGTAAAGGGGTCATAAGCCAAAAATCAGAATCAGATTTATTTTGCCAATTACGTGTGCACATACAGGGAATTTGACTCTGTTTTGTTTTGAGTAGAAGTATAAATTAGCATAAAATTGAAAAGAATGGCAAAATTGTACAGTTAAATATAATTTTGAGGAAGTAATTTCCCCACATTAAATTGTCTTCTTGTTTCTATACACACATTGTTTAGGAACTATTAGTTAAAATGACAGATATACAGATTTATTTCATTGTTTATACATACTTATAAATGCTAAAATAGAGGAAAGGTAAAAAAATAAATGAATACCAAAAACATTCATAAATGGAAAACTAATATAGACCTTTTCATTTCCGTTCTGTTGCTAGGGCAACAAGTTCACTTCCTGTTAAACATTAACAATTAAGTAATCAAACTTTGCAACAGGAAAATTACAGCTATACAAATTTATTTAATTGTTTATAAATGCTAAAATAGGGGAAAGGTAAAAAAATAAATTAATACCAAAAACATTCATAAATGGAAAACTAATATAGACCTTTTCATTTCTGTTCTGTTGCTAGGGCAACAAGTTCACTCCTGTTAGCTACTGCGTTAGCAAACATTGCAACAGGAAAATTACAGATATACAGATTTATTTTTTATTTATTTTTATTTATTTCGTTGTTTATAAATGCTAAAATATGGAAAAGGGGTAAAATAAAGTAATATCAAAAAAAATCAGAAATGGAAAACTGATATACTTTTTAATTTCCGTTCTGTTGCTAGGGCAACAACTTAACTTCCCGTTAGCTACTGCGTTAGCAAACATTGCAACAGGAAAATTACGGATATACAAATTTATTTTTTATTTATTTTTATTTATTTCGATGTTTATAGATGCTAAGACAGAGGAAAAGGGGTAAAATAAATTAATACCAAAAACACTCATAAATTGAAAACTAATATGGACATTTTCATTTCCGTTCTGTTGCTAGGGTAACAAGTTCAGTTCACTTCCCGTTAGCTACTGCACAGGAAAATTACAGATATACAAATTTATTTAATTGTTTATACATGCTTATAAATGCTAAAACAGGGAAAAGAGATAAAATAACGTAATACCAAGAAAATTCAAAATGGAAAATTAATATAGACTTTTTCATTTCCGTTCTGTTGCTAGAGCAACAAGTTCACTTCCTGTTAACTACTGCATTAGCAAAAGGAAATACAAAGGGCTCCTTTTAGATATAGATTCAGATTAGGTTTATGTTGTCAAGTTTAATAATGTCTGTATTGTCTCAGAGCCCTTCCTGAAGCAGCAGCAGCTCTGGTTGTTCCTCCCGGAGGCCGCAGCGCCTCCTGCCGGTTCCTCCGGTCCCCCGGTAGGAGGAGGAGCTCCTCACCGGCTGCTTTATAAAACCGCCTCGATCCGAGAAAACGAAAACACTCCCTGAAGACAAACAGACAGCTGCCGAACACCAGCCAGGACTCCTCTGGTAAACCACCGAGCACACACAGACACAGAGAACCGTCACCGTTAAACACCGGAGAGCAGACCGAGCAGGTTGTTTACCGGGTTTCTGTCCGTTATAATAAAGATAAAGGAGGTTGGACTCTGCTGCATCTGGATCTACACTGCATCGCATCTGCGCAGCAACAAACAGAAGAGGTCTGATTAAACGTCGCATCAGTGTTTTGTGATAAAATGCCGTTTTCCGTTAACGGCATCCTCTGCACGCTGGCTCTGCTGGTCCTGTGGAGGACGGAGCAGCTGGTTGAAGCCTGCAGCTGCGCTCCGGTGCATCCGCAACAGGCTTTCTGCAACGCCGATGTAGGTGAGTACAGAGCAACACTGCTGCTGTTGTTGTTGTTGTTGTTGTTGTTTACCTATAGCACAATGTTGCACCAGGCTCCTGATGCAGCTGCTCAGCCCGCCTCTGGTGCGCTCTCAATGGGCTCAGAGAAGCTGCTGCAAACCGCTGGAGAAGCCTGGAGGAGGTGGAGGTCCTCCTCAAGGCCATCATGGTTGCACTGCATCCAGGCTGCACGCACACGCAGATCCTATTGTCATGTATATTTTTGTCATGTCATGTTGACAACAATATACCTCTAAAAATACCAAATTTGGGAAGCACAAGAATAAAAAATATGTTGTTTAGGTGTCATGGAGGCATGTGATGATGACACACACCCACTAACACACACACACGCACGCTCATTCTGAAGTCATTATAACAGATAGATAGATAGATAGATAGATAGATAGATAGATAGATAGTAACTTTATTAATTATTTGAGGGAAATTCAAGTTTCCAACATCACAGTTCCATAGTGCAAAACATGTTAGTAAAAATACTACCTCTCCATTGCACTATTGTATATTGTACACTGTATATTTGTATGTTTTATTGTTGTGTTGTGTATGTTCTGTAACTTTATTTAGAGAAGCCAAAGAAACATTTCCACTGAGACAGCAGTATCTGCATACTTCTGACATTACAGTACTCATTTTTCACAATTATAGCAAACAAAAAACTTCACATTGAAAAAAAAAATTCTGTTTTAGGTACAATATAGATAGATATATAGCTAGCTAGAAAAAAATAAATGCAAAAACAAAAACATGTTAGTAAAAAGGCAGTAAAAAATGTAGTAGTGCAAATTACAAAAAAGTATACCAGATATAAAAATACAAGTAGATGAAGAAAACTGTTAAAACTGAATATAGTGCAGGGTAACTCCAGTAGCTTAGTCTAAAGTGCACTGTATTGCATGAAGACTGGTGACAAAGGACATTAAAGAGGGACATAAATACTCCACACCTCACCTCCATACCATTATTGACACACAGTATACCTGAATTGAATGGACTGTAATGCTGTGCAATAGATAGATAGATAGATAGATAGGTTGATATATAGTAACTTTATTGATCCCGAGGGAAATTCAAATTTCCAGCATCACAGTTCCATAGTGCAAAAACATGTTAGTAAAAAGGCAGTAAAGAAGTTAGTAGTGCAAAGTACAAAAACAAATATACCAGATATAAAAATACAAGGAGATGAAGAAAACTGTTAAAACTGAATATAGTGCAGGGTAACAGCTGTGATACACGACTATTAAAAAAAGTGAATATAGTGCAGAAGAGACTGTTAAAAATGAGTATAGTGCATTATTATGTGTCCTGCAGACCGTCCTCCTTTGTCCCCCCCTCCCTAGAGAGGTGTTGTACAGTTTGATGGCTCAGGGGACAAAGGATTTCCTGAGTCTGTCTGTGGAGCAGCACAATAAGGAGCTAATATTAATAGTATAGTTAACTTTATGGTACTTCTGATTTCATTGTAATATCTCAGTGCAATCCTCTAAAAAAAACCCACAATAAGAGCACTATATCGTTGTATCTCAGGGTGTGTATGTGCACTATGTTTTTGTAATATACAGGAAGCAGTGTGGGACCATCACTGTACATAATGTCTCAGGTTCTGGAGAGCAGAGTGTGGCTTCACCCCTCAGCTGCTCCGGGAACGAAGCAGCGTCGCCTGGCTTTCGCAGGGCAACGTGGCACAAGAGAGGGAAAGAGACAAGGAGGGAAAGAGCAGAGAGGAGGACAAGGGATGGAGAATGTGAAGAGAAATATTTTTTGGGGGGTGAATCTAAAACCACAGAATATGTCGCACCGCGTGCTTTCCTTTCCTCTCTTTTTTCTTAAATTTCCGTTCCTGCCCTGTTTCTTCCTGTGAGGGGTGGTGCTGGGAGGAATTACAGGAATGCTGCTGGGGTTTTCCCAACTTTGCTCCGGTGTAACGCAGGGACACACACACTCACACAACTGCAGGCCTGTTGCCATGCATGGTGGACGCTTTCACATACACACACATACACACACACACTGGCTACAGATGACATCTGGCTGTCAGTTCAGGGTGTGTTTTTAGGAGGGAAAAGCAGTAAAAGTCACGGACCAAGTTAAAATATGCATGGTATCCTTAAGAATGAGAAACTCCCTGACCACACTACTTAGGCTCCATCTCTTCTCCCTGTTTTTGACTAGGGATGTAAGAAAATATCGAAATACACATGAGTATTGCGATATTATACTTTGCGGTATTGTATTGATTCTCCAAAACGCTGTATTGATTTTTAAGTAACCCCTTAAACTCCGCCAGCCGCTATTCTGTCTTCCGGAGGTTGTAGCGGAATGCGCTCACCTAAGGAATCCATTGGTACCAACCATGTTATACTAGCTTGTCACGAAGAACGCTAAACAATGCTCCAAACTTAGGCCAAATTTTGGCGAGGAAAAATTGTCATGGCCATTTTCAAAGGGGTCCTTTGAACTCTGACTTCAAGATATGTGAATGAAAATGTGTTCTATGGGTACCCACGAGTCTCCCCTTTACAGACATGCCCACTTTATGATAATCACATGAAGTGAACCCTACTTTTGACTAGTGCAGACCGATAAATCGTATTTTCATTGTCATCACGATATGAACATGCGTGATAAACCCATCACAAAAGACTGATGATTGAGAAAAATCATTTATTTAGGGATGGTTACCGAAACCCATTATTAAACAGACCGCGGGGCTAAAGACCGTAACGTTAGTATTTGTTATCATGCTGTTTCCAGTGAGATATTATAGACTTTATATAGTGACTTTACTGTTGTAAACATAACTGTTGCTGCTCTAGAACCAACATTTAGCCCATTTATATTATAAATATTAGTATAGTATAGCTAATATGTCATATAGTCATCGCAATATTGAGCAATGGTATCGCACATCACAGATTTTCCTCATATCGTGCAGGCCTACTTTTGACTCCTTATGCACACACATGCATGGCTGTGTGTGTGTTTGTGGATAAGATGTGTTTCTTTGTAATTTCACATTACAAAATGACATCTTCTATTTTCAGGTGTGACTCAACGTCTCGCTGAGTTGGCAGGACTTAGAGGAGAGGTGTATTTGTGTTTGGTGTGTTGTTTTTAAAGGGCGTATGAGTCAATATCAGAGGATGGAGGATGCACGTTATAAAGGCACAATGGTCGGTGTCATTGTCCGGCGGTGGTTTCAGGGTGGACCTGAGGATGAAACTGTGGTTTTTGGTGGATCTGAAAACCCCCAGTGTGCTGGGAGGAACACCAGATAAGACCCTGCACAGGCAGGACTGTATGAAGGAGAGTTGAAATGGGTTTTGTAGTCTTACAAAGAGCAGAGAATCAGAATAGAGTTGATTGTCTGGTTGCCCAGAATGTGCATGTGGGCAACAACAAAGTGACTTTGTCAACTGTTTATGTGGTCTGACAATTTTGATATTTGTTTTGGAGAAATTGGATTCCCACTCGTTGCGTGCTCACACACCTACTGTACATGCAGGGACCGGCAGCGTGTGTGTCACCTTCTGTTTTTCACGCTAAATGATGTTCTCGTTTAAGACCACAAGCCATTAAAATCTAGCAGTGTCATGCACTTACCACACAATCACACACTCACACTCACACACACACACTCACACTCACACACACACACACACACACACACACACATGTGCATGTGCAGACACAAACATCCTCTTTTTGTATAAATCTGTTTCCCACAAAGGGGAACTTCCCCAGCAGCCCTGCCCAGTCAGACTGTCCGGAGGCTGGGCGTTGTGGACGACCAGAGGCACCCTGCTGTCTGCAGGAGTGGACATGCAACAACACGTGCACACTGACTGTAGTGTGCACGCCTCTATTTATAGAAATATAGACATGTTTACTTCATTAAATGTACTTAACATTAGGGGTGTAAGAAAATATCGATATTAGGGCTGTCAACCGATTAAAATATTTAATCGCACATTTTTTATCTGACCTTAAAGGGAGATTTGTCAAGTATTTAATACTCTTATCAACATGGGACTGGACAAATATGCTGCTTTATGCAAATGTATGTATATATTTATTATTGGAAATCAATTAACAACACAAAACAATGACAACTATTGTCCAGAAACCCTCAAATCATAACATGGCAAACTGCAGCCCAACAGGCAACAGCAGCTGTCAGTGTGTCAGTGTGCTGACTTGACTATGACTTCCCCCAAACTGCATGTGATTATCATAAAGTGGACATGTCTGTAAAGTGGGTACCCATAGAACCCATTTTCATTCACATATCTTGAGGTCGGCGGTCAAGGGACCCCTTTTGAAAATGGCCTTGACAGTTTTTACCTGCCAAAATTTAGCGCGAGTTAGGAGCGTTACTGATCTCCTTTTAAGTAATCCATAAATCAAAACACAAATAACACTTTGAATTCAGAAAACTAAGGAACAAGTGTGCACAAAAAGACAGTATTGGCCGATGATATTGTCCTGTTGATCTGACTCTTTGTCACCGTGGTTGCTGTCGTCATGAAGCCCTCACAAAGGATACCAAAGCTTTGCTGCACAGGACTTCATACAGATGTTGTTAGAGGTCACGAGGGCGGGTGTTTGAGGGCGTTTTGCCTCTGGTCAAATGACCGGTTAAACAGAGGGCCCACATACGTCTGGAGCTGGACAAACCACATCAGGGATGATTTGGTGGTCACTGGAGTATGAGAAAAGAAATGGATAGTCATGCGGTGGGATTGAATGGAGGGGGGGCACTTAGGATGTGGTGTGTGTTCATATGGGGTTTGCATGGAAAACATTGCGTAGTGCAACTGATACGCATGTATAAGTCATTAAGCGTGGTCCTGGTCGGGAGGGTAGGGGAGTGGTAGAAATATGGGTCAGTCGGTGGTTTATCCTGGCTGCTGATTGACTGCTGGTGATCAGGTGACTTTAGGATCAATCTGCGGTGAATGTCGGCCGCCTGCGGGCCTCCCGGTAGTCGTGCTGTTTTAGCATCACGCTGTGTAGTCTGCCGCCTCCGCAAACATGCTGTTTAGACTGCACAGGGTGATCCGCTCTGGCTTTATTGCAGGGGGGGAACTGAGAAGTAAACATGTCTGCAACACCAAGGTAGACAGATATACGCTCCCATAATAACAATCCAGTGTGAACAACGGGGTGATTTCCCCTCAGTATTGTGTCCTGCTGCTGATTCTTAGCTCATTAGTTTGTGGCTCAGAATGAGGTCAGGAAATGAGAGCGGAAAAACTGAGAGGAATGCAGGAGAGAGTGCCAGCCAGGTATACTGCTGCTGTGTGTGTATATGTGTGTGTGTGTGTTTATGTGTGTATTCTGGCTGCTGCTGCACATTTGCATAAACATCAGTGGAACTAAAATGTAGAAGTTTGCTTGTAAGGAACGAGGATTGGTTTCTCTCAAGCACTGATAAATGTCTTTCTAAAGGCAGTTATCTGTGCTGGTAGCTGATCATCAAGTCTTTTATCTCCTCCGTCTCTTTTATTAGCAGTGATTCAAACATTCAGGTAGAGGTAGGCATTTATCCAAATTACGTATATGGGTGTTTCTGCAACTGCAGGCCTTCCCAACGGAAGTCAGACGGCGGCTGGTGGTACCACGGTTTTGCACTCTGAAGCTCACGTTACCGCAGTTTCACAAGCGTGTTGCAGAACTACGGTGACCTTCATGTAACGTAACAACATGAGAGGCTCTCTCTAGAGCCAGGGTTTGGTTTGTCTGTTTTGGGCTACTGTAGAAACATGGCGGAGCAACATGGTGGACTGCTTGAAGAGGACCCGCTCCCTCTGTAGATATGAAGGACTCATTCTAAGCTAACGAAAGCACAACGATTCTTAGTTTCAGGTGATTATACACTAATGAAAACATAGTTATGAATATTATATTACATTTCTGCTAATGGTTCCCCCGAAATGCTACACACTGTTCCTTTAAACCTGCATTAATTGATTTGATTTTCGGCCAACTGTGGGCAGCGAGACAAGCTTTAAACACAATGTTGACATATTATCACCTTATACGGTTGATGATACAAACAGCTGCCTGTTTATGCAGCCAGCTTGGAGGTTTTGGAGCCGTGTTTGTGGCCACCTGATGAATGTAAGTCCAATATTCAGGGCCGGCTTATGCTGGAAAGGAACTGGTTCATACAACAAAGTGTTTATAGTTTGGCCAAAGGCGGTAGTGAAAAGGCAGCCACTGTAGACCTCAATAGATCCAGTTAAGAATTTAGTTTCAATATGTTTTATAGTGGAAGTGATCCCCCTCACCTTAAATGAAGACCACCTCCACTAATATTGTGCATTATTACACTTGGAAAATACAACAAATGCCATATATTTAAGCATTGTGACTATTGTTTAGGCTGTCATCTGCTAACTTAATTGATCACAGGATGAGACAAGTCACGATGTGGATGGATTTACCACCTCGGCTAAATGATTGTTGTTGAGGGAAAGCCTTACACTATCATGCTTCCCAGGTCAGAGAATTAATCAACAACAATTTTGATGGTAGTTTTGTAACACAAATATCAAACATTTACTAGTTCTAGCCTCTCAAACCTAAGGATTTACAGGATTTTTTTCAAAGTGGTGCTTTCAAATGGGGTCTTTTTTACCGTATTCACAAGAAGAGTCCATATGAACGCCTACCTCTCGTTGTATTCACGACCTCGTAAGTGGAAAGTTTCTGAAAGCTCCGAGTTCACGAGTTGTGACGTGTTTGTTGGGGTTGTCAGAAATGGCGGAGGCCATGGAAGTTCATTTTTCGGTGCATAATATTATAATTTTAGTCGTATATTGTTTTTCTGTCATTATGTCTTTGCATTTCCTGCATTATGTTACCTGCTTGCTAAATTGTTAGCCTCTGTGGCTTCTAGACGCCGACAGTAACGTTAATATTGCCGTTTGCTTAGCAACGGTGTTCTCACGACTTAACCACTTGAATGGCAAGCATATCATGTACACGACTTCCCATGTTGTAAACACGAGCTCACGGGTTTCATGTTATTGTAAAATTAATAACATAACAGTTAATTAATAACAGTAATGGTTTATTTGTGAACAAAACAAACCATTCCACTCTGGGAAAATTCACTTTTTTCTGACATTTTATAGACTAAACGATTTAATAGTAGTGGTCGTAGTTACATGTGCAGAAAAGCATCTTGGACCAGGAGGGGAGAATGAAAAAGGGAAAAGGAAGTATCGAGGGAAAGGAGCAGAAGAGACGTTATTAACTCTGGGAGCCATGAACCCCCATATTTGTGTCTGCTCCAAGTCATAAACTGAACCCAGGGGTGTAAGAGCAACAGCAGTCTACTGTGTGTGTGTGTGTTTATCTATGTGTACGTGTCCTCTGTTCCTGCTTATTTTATGTTTTTTTTTTCTCTATTGCTCATATTTTCCATTCTGAATAAATGCCCTAAGCATAGCTGAAGCTTGATGTAGTCAGTTAGGCTGTTAAAACACACAACACACACACACACGGTGAGAAACATGCCTCTAGCTCTCTCTCTCTCTCTCGCTCTCTCTCTGCATATCAGCTTTCAGGTTGTACTCTTATTCCTTAATTCTGCTCCGTTGACGGTTTCCTGGTCATGTTTGGAAGCAGGAAGCTTGGTGCTGCAGGCCAAGAAGTCAGTTTATGTGTCTGGCCCTCATGCAGTTTTAGACCTAATGGGAACCCTTATTGTACAGGTCCACAGGGGCATCGCTTCCCAGCATTGGACGCTTGATGGGCCGCCACTAGACACAGGGCACTCGGTACCTGTTTGGACGAACGCATTCCCTCGTGGGCTGCTGCTCCCAGCTTTCAAACCGGAGCCAACATGGCAGCTCGTTTAGAAACTTTCTTCTCTTATATCACGTAAATAGTTCACCGAAATGTGTTTCTGAAAACATTTTATGCGAGAAATAATCCATGCAGTTGCTGAATCTGTCGTTATTTTAGATTGACAACGAGTTTCCAGAGGCAGCGAGTCGCATTGGATGCCTGTGATTTGCATAAAGTAGCCTAGACCTCAACTTTATGCAAATGAGGAGCGGCCAACGTGACGCCCCATCTCTCGAAACGTGCCGCCACGCTACCAGAATGCATTACATGGTTGCTTACATAGACGATGAATGGGAAGCATGGAAAGGATGGAGACTGTGGACGTGTACCATTAGTTAGGATTTCATTGCTGTCGATCTGAATGTGCACATGAGACTTGAGGCAGCTGTGGAAGTTGTTTTGGTTGTAAATCTGCCCTTTTGTTAGCCTGGGATGTGATGAACAACAATGTGATGCTTTAATATTAACACCTTTCAGTGGACTCATGTCATGATGTTGTGATCTTTAGAGCGGGAATGATACCATTGTTGAAAACACTGTTGAACAGAACATGTAGGTGTCCTCAAAAAAGCCTTCAATTTGACTTTAATCCATTTTAAATACACACTCATCTGTGTTTATTATCTACGCCAGGTATGGTGCCTTCAAATGAAACTCATGAGCTAGATCGCAGAACACACAAAGCAGTTGTCAGATTCGTCTATAGAATAGTGACACTGTTTCAAAACATATCGTTGGCATTTCCGTTCTTCAGTTTCTTGTAAGTTATCGTCTGACCTATATGCTGAAACCAATATGTCTGCACTGAGTAGATATCGTTCAGGCTCTAGTCCTCTCACATGAACATCCTTGGTCCACAATATGAGAACACCGTGTTCACATATCTGGTTGCTTACGGCAGCACTCTCTCTGCATCATTTTATTGGAAATGTGTTTTTCGCATTTACTGTCTGTCTTTTGATGGTGGGATCATGTAACGCTGATGCCGTGTTCCTATGTTTCCCCCAACAGTGATTCGAGCGAAGGTGGTGGGAGAGAGAGAGGTGGATTCTGGGAACGATGTCTACGGGAACCCCATCAAGAGGATCCAGTATGAGATCAAACAGATCAAGGTATGACGACACTGATTGAATTTGAACCCTTAACTTAATAGAGAGTCCACCAGATGTATTTTGATGCTCAGACTTTGACTCCTTCATTCTGACCTTTGACCCCGCTCGCTGTGGTTTTTGTTCCAGATGTTCAAGGGGCCTAACCAGGACATTGAGTCTATCTTCACTGCTCCTGTGTCCGCTGTCTGTGGCGTCACCCTGGATGTCGCCGGCAAGAAGGAGTACTTGATCTCAGGTGTGTGTTTTACTCATGTGATTTTATATCTGCTTTGTTTCTGGTGAGATTTATTTCATCCATACACAAACAGAATATATTGATATATTGTGTTAATTAGTGAGTTTTAGAGGTGCTGGTAGGTGGATTTTGTTACCTTTGGACAGAGCCAGGCCAGCTGTTTCCCTGTTTTCCAGCTACTTTATTGTAGATTGGAATTTAATTTTGACAACCACAACTATTTAAGAACTTTTATCTCATAAAATACCAATTATTTGTTTGTTTGCTCCTCTCTGTCTTATATCTTTGATAATAATATTCGACTGTTAGTTACTTTGGGCTCTGTTAACTTCTAATGGTCAGTTTAAGATTCAACCTTCAAACAGAAAGTGAAAGAATAAAAAGACAGACAGACAGGAAACAAACAGATAATCAGATATGGACCTCCAGCTGTAAACAGCTGGGCAGACTAACTAACAGGCCCTTTTGTGTGTAGGAGGAGTAACTGTTGATGTTATTATGGGTAATGACATGCTGCTGACTAAACCCTGTGGAGACAGGGAGTGACCTTGTCTGTGAGCTCCTGTGAGTTGTAGATATACGTACGATTGTAGATCTTATTCATCCTGCCTGAGGGGATGGTGACCGTGAGATGACAATAACATATTTTACTCCACAAGATAACAGTCTGAAGGGAGCATTTTCTAGTTGGCTGGATGTATTGTGACTTAGTGACCGTCCGTGACTTTGTTTTTCTAATTTACTTTCACAGATGTAACACCAAGGCTGCATTTTTTTTCAGTGTGATTAGTTGAGCTACTTTTGTCATTTTTCTAGACCAGTAACCTTAAACCTTAAGCAGAGGGGTCGCTCCATAGTGATGGATCAACAGAATTATCACCTGACTCTGTAATCCCCCTCAGTTTTACAGAGCTTTATAACAAATTTCAGCTCATTGTTTTGGTTTTCCAAGCTGCAACTTTTGTTTTGGTTCACTGTCAACGCTCTCATCGCGTCGTTTTTGGTAGCTGTTTACAGGGAAAAATCCACCGTATACTACCAGCTCAGGACCAAACAGCACACAGGCACATTTAGCGACTAGCTGGTGAACATGATGGAGCATTTAGCAGCTAAAGAGACAGATTATTGGACTTCATCAGGTGGACAGAAACACAACTCCACATGAATAACAATGTTGCTCTTTAACTGCTGGATTGTAAATTGTAGGGCTGTCAATCGATTCATATATTTAATCGCAAATTAATCACACATTTGTTATCTGTTCAAAATGTACCTTAAAGGGAGATTTGTCAAGTATTTAAGAAACCCTCACAGGTACTGCATTTAGCATAAATAAATATGCTCAAATCATAACATGGCAAACTGCAGCCCAACAGGCAACAACAGCTGTCAGTGTGTCAGTGTGCTGACTTGACTATGACTTGCCCCAAACTGCATGTGATTATCATAAAGTGAGCATGTCTGTAAAGGGGAGACTCATAGGTACCCATAGAACCCATTTACATTCACATATCTGGAGGTCAGAGGTCAAGGGACCCCTTTGAAAATGGCCATGACAGTTTTCCTCGCCAATATTGAGTGTAAATTTGTAGTGTAATGCGTTAAAGAAATTAGTGGCGTTAAAACTATTTTGTTGACAGCCCTAGCCCGAAAGTAAAAAAATCTGTCTACCAGCGCCTCTAAAGTTCTCTAATTAACACATTATATCTTGTTTGTTTAATCCATTCAAAACTGAAGTGTAAAAACAGCAATTTTAGCGTTTTACGGGGAGTTATGTGCCCAACGAGTTACTCTGACAGGCAAAGAAATAGTTCAGCACATAAAACTTGAATATTTGTTTTTCCACTTTGTTTTTGTTCGAGTTAAATAACTTGTAAATTAAAGAGCTTTAAAGGTGCTGGTTGGTAGATTTTGTTACCTTTGGATGGAGCCAGGCTAGCTGTTTCCCCCTGTTTCCAATCTTTATGCTAAGCTAGGCTAAGGTCACCAGCTGCTGGCTGTAGCCTAATATTTAACAAACCGATATGAGAGTGGTATCAATCTTCTCATCCATCTCTTCACCAGAGTATTAGCTGGTATTGTGACTGAAAGCAGCAGACTGAGACATCGTACAGCGAGTAGAGGAGACACAGAGGATGATGATGTCATGCATGCTCTGGTTTCCCCATCGCAGACAGAGATGCACCCGCAAACACTCGGCCCTAATTACAGAGAGTTGTAAGAGGAGGAACTGCTGAAGCCAGCGTTTCCTCTCTCTCTCAGACTGCAGTGGGAAAGTGGGACGGTTAACTTTCTGCAGACCGGGGCATCTTTTAAAACGATTCATCCTTCCTCCAGTTCGAAGGGTTAACAGCTGGAGGAGGTCCAGTGAAACGTGAGTCAGTCCCCGTCTGCGAAGGATGGACGGCGCTGTAAAGACTTCAACATGTTGAGAGTTGCTCTGCAGACAGATAGCGTTGAAGTGAGGAGGAGTCAGCAGAACTCAAGTTGAAATATCTTCTTGTTTTGACTGGTGCCAGTCGTGCGTGAAACATAAACACCAGTTTTTCACTCAGAGGACTCTGTTGATGCCTGCAGGCTCCCGTCTGAAAAGTAACAGATTTTATCACCTATGAATCTGTTGTCTCACAGATTGTGACCTTTATGTCCGATGATGATGCATGTAAGATCTTGTTATGTCTGAAGTTTCTTTAATTGCGAAGCTTTATCGCCGTTTTGTTCTTTCACAGGCAAGGCTGAGGCCGACGGAAGCATGCATGTGACCCTGTGTGATTACATCATGCTCTGGGACTCCTTGAGCAACACCCAGAAGAAGGGCCTGAGCCAGCGCTACCAGATGGGCTGTGAATGCAAGGTAAGGCAGTGGACGACTGTCTGTGCTATGTAATATGGTTTATCTCCCCTACAATACCAGACAGAAACAGACCAGACGAGATGAGACGTGAGCCACAACAACAAACATCAGAGCAGTGAGTCAGGAAACAGAGATATTGATTAGTTAATGTGAATTAGTCGACAGAAAATCGAGTAATTCATTATTAAAAAAAGCCAATTATTTGTTGGTTTCAGCTTCTACTATGAGAGGATTTGTGTTTTTTTTGCATCACTGTCCAGTATTTATCTAATACAGTGGTCCCATAACATGACTCAGCAGATTGTGCACACAGTATACGGAGATTGTTCTGTGTCTCTGCAGATCGTGCGTTGCCCCTCTTTGCCCTGCGAGATCTCGGCTCCCGAGGAGTGTCTGTGGACGGACCTGATGATCGAGAAGCAGGTGCACGGACGCCAGGCCAACCACTACGCCTGCGTCAAGAGGGCGAACGGCTCCTGCTCCTGGTACCGCGGCGTCGCATCGCCCAAGAAGGAGTTCCTGGACGCCGACGACCCTTAAGTCGCGTGTCACGCCTGACTGCCCACTGCACAGCCTGGCTGGAAAAATAAATGTAAACGATTCCATTGAAATTTAAGACAACAACATCAGGCAACGTGATTTTTGATAAAATAGGTAAAGCAAATGTGACTGAAATTACCTGCCGGTCTGAAAACAACCTTCAGCTTCTCTTTGTTGTCCGTGATCATTTCAGTCGGAGGAAGCAACACGAGGAGGCTCAGAGGTTGTTCTCAGACACGGCGACTCTGTAAAAAAACAATCAAATAGCATCATGAGACATAGACTGGTCAAGTGATGATGTAACTTCCTCCTGAGGCTGGCGTCAGGAGGATATAAATTCTCGGCGAGACAGAGCGCTTCGTGCCCCGCAAAGCGCTTTAACAGCTCTGCTCTCCGACTCCACCAACCAATCCCTCCGATCTACGGACGATCATTCGTTACCCATCGTGTTCCTACTTTTATTACCTCATTCTCCGTTTTATTCCAAAGCCAAAATTCCAAGTTGCCTTTCTTTTAAATGATTGTCTCGCTCTCTCCGAACACTATTAGTTACTGCTTCTCTCATCTTTCTCTGCTGGGAGCTGTTTTGGTGACGTCGGACGCCCACGACATGCTTTAACTGTCTTTTTAAAATGAGTCATCATGCATGGCTGATCTTTTCTGGTTTCATTCGGTGAAAATCTTTTCTCTTGTGGCGATTTTTTTTAGCTGAAGCCTGTGACCGTCGCAGGCCTCACTGGACCAGTCTATGCTGTGTAAAGATGAGCGCTCTAAATTTAAACCTGCTCATGAGGTAAAACACCTCCTCATCGCCCCAACAGTCCAATCAGAAACATCCCAAATTTTCTCTTCCTCCTCTCGTCTTCACCCCTTTCTCCCTTGTCATCCCCACTATGTAGCTGTACAGTACCTATGCATATACTTTTGTTGTTACTTGATGATTATTATTTACTGCATTAGAACTAGATTTGCACTTTTTGAGGATGAGTTCCAGTAAAGACAAGAGCCTGAACACTTTGATGTGACAGTTATTATAGTTCGCCCAGACCGACAGATCCACCTCAGGTGCAGATTTCTCCTGTTTTGAGTGCTTTTGGTGATCCATATTCACAAACTTATTCTTGCTATCTTTGTCATAACAGATAAAATAGTACTTGCAACGGAAGAAAAAAACAGTGGCGTGTGAGAGGTTCGGATATAAGGGATCTTTTTGCAGACTTTATGTGTGAAAGAGAAACAAAAAGAGCTTTGTTGGCTGTTATTTCAGTGTCTTTGTATTATCTGTTGATTGTAAAATGCCAACAGCAGTTTCATGATTTGCCAGTATATTCTCGCAGACGGTTAATTTCATGAGTAATCTTTACATGCTTAGCTTTTAACTCGTCTTTCCCGCTCCTTCCAGTTATTAATGAAAGCTTTATCGCTGTCATAGAAAGCAAGTTACTCAATCGGAAGTTTACAGTGCTGTTTCATACACCTCGAGCTACATTAACAAAAAAAATATATATATGATGGAGTATTAGAGGCATAATTTAAAAGTAAACTCTTTCCATTTTCCCATTACTTTGTATTTTTTCAGTGTTATTATTATAATACCTGTCATGATTTTTTTGTGTGTTTTCGCTGTCTTTTGTCTACGATGTCTGTAGCTGTAGTGTCGAGGTGAGAAGGTCCTCTTGCGCTGGAGTAACGTGAGAGTGAGAGAGATTAATCCTTTTTGGAGAGGTGTAGAGAAATGAGAAATGGGTACCTTGTGTGAATAGAGGACTGTGCATGTGTTTGATGCTTTATGTAAGTCCGGGCGAAGGACAAAATATTCAGTATTATCAAATAAAAACCACACGTTTGAAAGAATAAACGCTGCCTGTGTGAGATTTTTTTGGGTGTTTGTGATGCAGGCTAAAAGTACGGAGGCTCAAAGTGTTGAAAAAAAAGAGGAAATAAATACAGTAAGACGTTATGAAACAAACGTTTACTTTGTGCTAAATGCAGATGTTAGCATCATGTTAGCCTAACAGAGCTGCTGGTACAGTGAGATAAATGCTCACATCAGCATGCAAACATGCTCACAAAGACAATAACATGTTGATGTGTAGCAGGAATAATGTTTACCATGTTCACCCTCTTAGTTTAGCCAGTTTGCATGCTTGCTAATTTGTACTAAAAACTAAGCTGTTAGGTGATCGACCATGTGGATCAATGATAAAACCTGCTGGTGGGTGTAGCAGGCACCTTCTGACCCATATCTATGAGGCTGATAACGGCCATTTAATGGGCTGGTAACATTGAAACCGGGTGGTGACAGCTGAGGATGATGGGAATGTCATTAGTTTTGCAGGCATTTGGTCATAAATCAAAGTAATTTGTCCAAAACAAAAGAAATTTTGACCCACTAGAAGAAAAGTTAAAGATCACCAAAGTTATTACAATTCATCTTGAGGGAATCATGAATGTCTGAACCCAATTTCATGACAATATAATAGAAGTATTTCAGTCTCGACCAGCTAAAAATGACTACGGTAAACTCTTCTATTGTGTAAATGAGCTAAGTTAAAAAAAAAAATATATTGCATTATTCAATTTTTTCATGTTCTCTCTGTGGTTATTTATATGATTATGTATTTCACAATGTCTTATTTGTTGACTTTAAATCTGTAGGATCAGTTTCCTAGTTTCTATAATTAGTGGCTTCTTAAATCTACACCCTGAAGTCTAAATTTAACCTCCAAACATTTGTGTTTTGGTATGTTCAGCAGTCAAATTTGGCCTTCATTTGGCGGCTGTTGATTTCCCACCGAGGTCGTCAGTGTGTGTGAGGGACGTATACTTCACAGCGGAGGGAGGCTGTGTGTGTGTGTGTGTGTGTGTGTGTGTGTGTGTGTGTGTGTGTGTGTGTCAGATACTCCTAAATAGATGTGGTAATCGACTCAACTAGGAAAATATTTGAGAAATGTGCAGGCAGAGCCCAGACCAGGCGGGTTTGTCATCTCTGTTCATTCTCTGCTCAATAATGTCAAACAGGATTGTAATAAACATTCGGTGTCAGAGGGGATTCAACTTCTTCCTCCACTCAGAGGTCAGCGTGTCTGAGGGGAGGGTGTGAATCCAACTGTAAGTAGTTGAAGTAGGCTGATGCAGGGTGTACATGACTGTCACAACAGTTGTTTTTGACTTCTCCCTTTGTGTTTGAAACCCGGTTAGGTAATCCCTTGTGTACATGAGGTTGGTCAATTGTTGCTGCAACCTCCGATTTGCAATCCTGGTTACCAAAGACGGAGAGGATAAACAAGAAGAGACACAGAGTTCATACTGAAGTTCTCATCCAAACAAGCACAAATAAATGTGAAGAAATTAATTAATAAGCAAAGAAAGACTGAAACCTTTACAACATGTTGTTGACATGAGGCAACAGAACATCTTTTGACTCCTCTCATCCTCCCACGCATAAATATTTCACTTTTTACTCATTGTTTTATCTGAGAATATTTTTCTGATGAATCAAATGATGAGCTGAAGTGGAAACACACGAATAGAGTAAAAATACATTTAAATCAAGATAAGTTATTGGGGAAAAAAATAAGCATGTTCCTGCATCTCTAAAGAAACATAATCGATGGTTTAAGGACATATTTTATCTTTATATATATTCCTAAACTGTGGCAATGTCAAGGCTACTTGCTAACATGCTCAATATGGACAAAATGGACTCAAGTATTATACTTAAGCACAATTTTGATGCACTGCTGCTTTATACTTCTACTCTGGTACATTTCCAAATCAAATATTGTTTATTATTGTAATATATCTGACAGCTTTCTTTTCAGATTAAAATCCGATAAATTTATAAAATGATATGTTTTTAAGGGATAAACTACTAAATAGCACCTATATAAAGTATGGTAGTTTAAAACTAGCTCCGCGATGACAGACTACAACATTAATAGTTATGTTATAGTAATAATAATAATGATAATATTAATAATATAGTATATGACATGATATGGTAACATTACAATGACAGGGGCCATCTTAATATTATTGACTTGTAATGGTCCATTTAGATTAATTGTCAACATAAATAAACAATATACAGAGGAAATTAAGTGCAGTAGGAATATATATTTGATTTGTGTTTCTTTTTATATTTTATTATTATTATTATTATCATTATTATCATTATTATAATTATAATTAATATTATTATTATTAGTAGTAGTAGTAGTAGTAGTAGTAATATTTTATTGTATTATTTTTTTATATTATTATTTTGAATAGAGGAGTAATTTGATTTGTTGAACAAATACTTTTATATAAAATTCATTAAATACTAATTACAAAAAAATTAAATGCAACCACCAGTGAGGGTAAACACTTTAATTTATTATTTATGAAATTGTATTTATTTTTTGTTAACATTTTCTTCATATTTTTTGTTGCTATTATATTGTATATACTAGAAGTTATGTTTAATCTTTTGAATAAATAAACTTTTGATATATTTCAGTTACATTTTTCTTAAATATATTAAAATAAAAATATTGCTTCATATTTATGAAGGCCAAGAATCATTTCTTTGAGCAGGCTGGATATTATTTTAAAGGAAACTGACCGGGGTCATTCTGCTGCCTAATGAGTACTTTTACTTTTTATACTTAGAGTTCCTTTTGTTGTATACTTTTACTTTAGGAAACTTTTTTTACTAGAGTATTTCTACAGTGTGACTTCTTCCACCACTGGAGGAAGATTATTCATTTTCAGATTAATAAATTATCAGAAGGCCCCAGTCTTATATTATAAAAATGGTATAAAATTCACCATATCTGAATAATAAACAACAAACCAGGATGCAGCTGAGGTACCAGATTAAATCAAATCGTATAAATTATGTATATCTGCAGGTACCTGCTGTAAATAATTCAAACATGTCCACATAAACATTGTCCCTTGTAGTTGTGATGCCACCCGGTGGCCACCAGAGGACACAGCAGCTGCTTCATGCTCCTCTAAAGACAAAGTTACTTCTACTGCTCTGGTTTATGCAGCTCATTGTGGTACAAGTACACTCATTGTGTTTTACATTAAAATACTGATACAGAAGAATATAATAAATAATATGCAAGAGGGAATAACAGCAGCCTACCCAAAGACACATCACAGAAACTAAAGACAGACATGATGTACAAATACACAGAGGAACTTAAGTAGAAGTAGTAATACCACAGTGTTGAAATACTCTGTTACAAGTACAAGTCCTGCATTCAAAATCTTACTGAAAGTGCAAACGTATTAGCATCAAAATATACTTAAAGTACAAAAAGTAATCATGCAGAATGGCCCATTTCAGCATCATTTATTAAATTATTTAATTATAATTATTGATGCATTCATGTGTTCATCACTTTAATGTTGCAGCTGGTAAATATATATACTTCTGTGTAACATGAGAATTTCACCAAGGGATCAATAAAGTCTTATTTTAATCATTAATAATACATCATTATTTTTTTGTTGATTATATTTTGTATTATTAATCCAAAAATCTGCAAAGTGACTAAAGTTATAAAATAAAAAAGTACAATATTTCCCTCTGAAATGTAGCAGAGTAGAAGAATAAAGTAGCACAAAATGGAAATGCTCAAGTAAAGTACAATTATCTCAAAATTGTACTTGAGTAAATGTACTTTCCACCACTGCAAATACACACATAGTCAATAATCATAAGCCTGAGAAGCAACTAAAAGCTCAAAAATAAAAATGTGTAATGCATTACTAATGTGTGTAAATATTTTTACTGGTATAATAAACATGTGTATCATCCATATCATCATGTTTTCTCTCAGAGGATTAGATAAAGTCATTCTATTGAGACGCCACAAGAGTGAATCGAGGACAAAACGCCCGAAATAGTTTTAGGTTTCCAGATAAACTGTGTTCAACTTTCATTTAGTTGAGAGTCTGTGTGGCGTCGACATCACCAAGGTCACATTTTCACTCTTTCACATTCACATCACCGGATGAATTTACACAATAATGGCCACTGATTTGAATGTGAAGACAAACAAATTGGCTTGTTTTGTTCTTTGGTCTATTTTTCATAGCCGGGACTGGATTTTTTTAAGTACTTCAGTCTAATGAATGGGTTGCCATGGAGATGAATCATTCCCAAATTATGCCTCTCTCTGGACTTTAAGGGTCACCCTGTGAATGTGGGCACAATTTAAGAAACATTTTGGGATCCGTCTTTGTTCTTTAACTAGATGCTTTGTCTCCAAACTCCTTTTTATATGAAAATGAAACTGAACTGGTGCAGAAAGCATGTTTCAAAGACATAGTTTTCAGTGATGATGGCTTTTTCTCTTTTGCTGAATTGTCTGGGATGTTTTACCTGCCAGAAGCTCATTTCCTTTTATACTTTCAGTTTAAATCTTTCAAAAAGCTCCTGACAACATCCTTGAATGTTTGAAATGTGCTTCCTGAAACACTCATCTTCTGTAAATGTCTGGCAATTTAAAATAGCTCACATAGTTAAAGCAAAATTATCTCCAATATATCCTGACGTTAACCCAAGCTGTCATAAATTGAACGCATGTCCTCTGCTATATAAAAAATACAAATAAAAAATGAAAAAATATAAAATAAAATAGATAAATAAATAAAAAGATAAATAAAAAATAATACAATAAAATAAATTGAGAACAAGATTGAAAATTAAATTAAAATAAAATAAGATTAAATTAAAATAAAATAGAATAAAATAAAATAAAATAAAATAAACTTAAATTCAATTTAATAATTTAATTTAATGTAAAAAGTGCAGTTTAACTGAGGTGAAAGGAAGCTGCACCCCACACAAACTTTTTTTATTTAATCTATTTAAATCACTGACAGACATAGATATGTGGGCAGCAGTTGAGGCTAATCTGTTAACTTAAACTTGATCAAATTCACATCATGTTTATCATTCTTTTAGAGTCTCTGTACTGGTTTTTGACCTCGTCTTTAACTCTGAATTCCTCTCACCAGATTTCATGACAGACATCTTCCCCCTGTTATCTGATTTAACCGAGCTAGCGGCTTAAACTGACATTGACATTTGTGGTTTTGAATGTCAAAAATGTCAAAAACTATTAGATGAATGGAGCATTTAGCTTTAGAGAGTATACAGCCTCTAGCTGTTAGTACGGCTGTAGATGGGATTGATTTGCACCTTTTCTTCCTATAAATATGATATTTATTTCAATATGTTGTTAATATCTTAGAAGTTATTCAGTTTGTGGAGTAAATATTTAGTTTATGTATGCTAATATCTAGGATAGATGAGATGCATAAACTGGGGCTAGCTGGGTTGTTGATTTTATTTATTTAATTTATTTATTTTATTTATTTTATTCATTTATTTATTTTATTATTTTATTAATCTATTTTATTTATTTATTTATTTATTTATTTTTATTTATTTTTTATTTTTTTTTTTTAAATTTTATTTATTTATTTTAGGAGGAAATTAGCTTTAAAGTGAAGTACAATAGCCTCCGTCAAATGGTAACATTTATGTTTAATATTGTGGCTTATTTGTTTGTTTGTACTCGATGCAGTACTAAAGTCTTAAGACATTATTATCCGCTGTTGATCTTGTTGAGGGGCCTTTAGTTAAAATCTAGTTTTAAGGCCTTGATTATTTCACTATACATTTTTCTTAAATACATTACTACTTTGGTACATTTTCTAGATAAATCAAGCAAAACATAGGCAATAGGACGGTCCCTCTTTATTAGAAATTTGAACACTATGAAATCTAAGCGTTATCAGGGGCTACTTGAGTGTGAGGACGGGGTTTAGAGGGAAACCATTACAAAATCTGAACATGAAATCAATGAGTCACGCTCTCAGATTGAAAGACCACGCTCTAAAGATAGGATAAAAAAGCTCCACCACAGTCTGTAAGTAATGTAGTCGGCCTTGTTAAGGGGCCTGCAGCTCCGTTTAGCCCCGAGGGGTCCCATCACTTTGTCAGAACATGAGACATCCACAGATTTGTGGAGATCACAAGATTACAAAGTCTGTACTGATGAGATCTCTGTAGTCCTGCATTAAGGCCATGTACTGTACAGCATCTGGGGCTTGTCCACATTTATGATTAGAAGAAGAAAAATATCACAATTTGTCCTCAACATGTCGGAACATGAAGCAGAAATGTGTAATGTGTAATAGAGGAGCTGCTCCACCTTGTAATCAAGTCAATAAAGAACAGGTGTTAAAAAATAAAGGCTGCTGGTGGCAGTGAGGGAGCATAACTTCAGACTTCAAGGTAAGCATCTTGTTTTCCTCCTAAATGTTATGTGTGCACGTTTTCCGTATTGGTTTCACCTATATGTGGATCGTAGGCAGCATTATATACAACATTTTTAGGTGTAGCCTTGTATATTTTTGTGTTTTAGGCTAGTCTTCTACTCACATCCTGGCCTTCATTAGGCTCAGAAATTTATAGGCAATATTATTAAATATAATTTAAAATTATAAATGAGAATGAAATACAAATTTATCTTAATATTAATGACTCATAATGATCAATTTAGACTAAACAATAGACAGTAGGCCATTATTAAAATCAGTCTTAAGTACTTAATATAATTATATTTGATTTGTGTGTTTCTTTTTGTATTTTATTTTTATTTTATTATTATAATATAATATTTTTTTTTTTTACTTTTATACTTTTACTTAAGTAAACTTTTTAATGTAGGACTTTTACTAATATTACTATTTTTACAATGTGATATTGCTAATTTTATTTAAATAAAATATTTGAATTGAGGAAGAGGGAATTGAATCTGAAAAGAGGGAAGATGAATTTATTTATTTTGATTCTATTATTGTTTATATATATAATTTGTATATTTATTATTATTATTATTTTGCATACAGAGTCATTTGATCTATTGACCAAAATGTGACAATCTTTATAGAAAAATTAAATGATATATTTATATTTATACTAATTGAATAATTAATGGCAACCACCAGTGAGGGTAAATACTTTGTTTGATTTTCTTCCTATTTTTTTGTTTTTATTATATATTATGTTTAATATTTTTGAAAAATACACTTTTTGTATATTTCAGTTGCATTTTATTTAAAAATATGACTTCGTATTTATGAGGACCAAGAGTAATTTCTTTGAGCAGGCTAGATATTATTTTAAAGAAAACTGAATGTAATACAACTGGAGCTGTAGGTTAAATACATCAGGCAAACAATACGTAGTATTTTTCCAGAAAAGGGAGAAAGAAACAAAAACAAAACACAACAACGACCCCTATGAACTTTTTAATGAGCAAGAAGAAGGTGATAGTTTCTTTCCTACACTTTCTTCTTCTTCTTCTTCTTCTTCTTCTTCTCTTACATCCTATGTGTGGTTGTCACGGCAACCAGATGCACTTAAAGTGAGAAGAGCTGCTCCGAGAGCGAGGAAGTGAAAATAAGGTCGACTATATCTGAGAATGGTGGTAAAATGTTTCATTTTTTATTTTTCCATCAGAAGACTCGGAGATAAAAAACTAAATAAATAAATAAATAAATATAAAAATAAGGTAAAAAAGCATGTTAAAAAAAACCCTGAAGGTTTGAATCCTGTGACGATGTTTCATTCTGTTGCTGACTTGTTTTTTAGGGGGTTTGTCTTCCTGGCAGACGTCGCTCATATTGAGATGAAGGTGGTCACTCAGAAGGATCATGTTTTCTTCACCTTCAGCATGTTAATTTGATTATTAATCACCCTACATGTGAATAAAAAAAATAGGAATCAGCAATTATTTTCACAGGTGTAAGTACTGTACTTAAGTATACTTGAGTATACTTTATACTATTATTCCACTACAATTCACAGTTATAGTTGCTGGTTACTTTGCAGATCAACATTTTATTTATATGTAAAACATAAAGATTAGTTTACAAAATATACATTGTTCTAGATTAAACTATCCCAACAGTATACAAGACTAAACAGCTGCTTACATGTTAATGAATGATTCATAAATTCCAATAATATGATAAATATAACACTGTTTGAGTACATTTTGCTGACAGTACGTCTGTTCTTCTAGTTATTGGTTTTAGTACTTCTTGATTATTTTTATACATGTTGATTTCAGTGAAAGAGAAGATGCTGTTGACTTTATGTTGTACAGTAGGTACATGGTTTAAATGATAAGCAGCAGCAGGTGGTGTAATCTAACTGCATATATCATCTATATATAGAAAGGTCCATTTCTAATCAATTCATCAGCATCACTGCCCAGTGAAGTGCTTTATTTAAATTTTATATGCAAATCACATAAAAGTTCACTGGAACTGCTTACATCACACCACCTACTCCTGGTCTGGTTTTCAGCACCACCTGTGACGTCTGCTTTCTAGAACTACATGTATATATATATATATGCAGTATTATATTGTATTTTGTGAGTCTTTAATCTTTAACCTGCCACAAAATGCTGTCAAAGTTGAACGGACTAGATCTTCCTGGTTGTCAGGAGTGCAAGGTCAACAGAAAGAGGTCAGCTCTGCAGAGAGAGGAGACGATCAAAGACTCAAATAGATTTAATGAGTGAAAGAGATAAATGGAGTGACGCTGATAGGAAATGTAGTGCAAGAGAAAGAATGGAGAAAAATCAAATAATAAGGAAGTATATTGAGGTGCAAATTCAAACTCAAAGAGAAGCTCTGAAGGGAAGTGATGTCACCTAAAATAGTAGCACCGGTCCTTTATGGCAGATGCAGTATATAAATAGCTGTAAGTAAGTCTATATAAAGTTGCAGTTCCAACAACTGCTGTCATTTTTCACACATTGTTACAGTAAGTTGTTATACGGCTTCATGATAGGAAACCTCTTTCATTCTGTTGTTAAAGGCAGGGTTGGTAAAGATTTAAACAATTGTTTTTGTTATATTTCCTCTAAAAATCCTCTAAAACTTGCATAGAGATCATAATATGGACAAAGAATTAAAACACTGTATGCAACATATTCAAATTAAAGTATTTCTTTCAAATCATTTAAATAAATACAATGCAATGCAATTTGAATGCAGGACCTTTACTTGTAAATAGAGCTGTCAAAGTTAACGCAATAATAATGCGTTAACACAAATTCAAGTAGTATTATAATATAATATAATATAATAATAAATTAGAGTGAAGAAACTGGCATTATATGAAACTAGAGAACCAGCCATGTCATACTAGCTTGTCGAGAAGGAGGCTAAATAACGCTCCAAACTTAGTTGAATCTTGGTGAGGAAAAACTGTCATGGCCATTTTCAAAGGGGTCCCTTGACCTCTGACCTCCAGATATGTGAATGTAAATGTGTTCTATGGGTACCCACAAGTCTCCCCTTTACAGACATGCCCACTTTATGATAATCACATGCAGTTTGGGGCAAGTCATAGTCAAGTCAGCCCACTGACACACTGACAGCTGTGGTGTGTCGGTTAACATGTTATGATTTGAGCATATTTATTTATGCTAAATGCAGTACTTGTGAGGGTTTCT
>CAKAOI010051580.1:7603-18861 GCA_916701655.1 Sebastiscus albofasciatus
TAGTTTGGTTTATGTTGCTGAGACACTATGCAGTGTATGTTTCCAACAGGGAACTGAAGCTGTTATCTATGCTCTCGCCAAAGCCACCAGACTCCGTTGAAGAAAACAGTAATTTTACCTCTCGGACACAGGAGATGCCGCTCTACCGCTGCCTTTGTTTAGTTCGGATTCACCAAAGTCACACACAAACTAGGGCTGTCAATCGATTAAAATATTTAATCACGATTAATCGCATGATTGTCCATAGTTGATCACAATTAATTGCAAATTAATCACACATTTTTTATTTGTGTTTATTTGTGTTTATACCTTAAAGGGAGATTTTTTATCAACATGGGAGTGGACTAATCTGCTGCTTTATGTAAATGTATGTATATATTTATTATTGTAAATCAATGAACAACACAAATCAATGACAGATATTGTCCAGAAACCCTCACAGGTACTGCATTTAGCATAAAACAATATGCTCCAATCAGAACAGGTCAAACTGCAGCCCAACAGCAACAACAGCTGTCAGTCTGTCAGTGTGCTGACTGGACTATGACTTGCTCCAAACTGCATGTGATGATCATAAAGTGGGCATGTCTGTAAAGGGGAGACTCATGGGTACCCAGAGAACCATTTACATTCACTGATCTGGAGGTCAGAGGTCAAGGGACCCCTTTGAAAATGGACATGACAGTTTTTCCTCGCTGAAATTTAGCGTAATTGTGGAGCGTTATTTAACCTCTTTAACGTCAAGCTAGCCTGACCTGGTTGGTACCGATGGATTCATCAGGTTCTCTAGTTTCATACGATACCAGTATTGGACCTTTCTTCTGCCTTACTTTCGGACATTTTTCTGACATTGTTCGGACTATTTTTTGCAATTTTTTCCGAATGACTTTTTTTTCAAACAATTTTCTGACTTTTTCTGAGTTTTTTTCAGACATTTTCAGACTTCTTTGGACATGTCTGATTTTTGGAAAAAAATCCTCACACATTCACACATCTGGAGGTCAGAGGTCAAGGGACCCCTTTGAAAACAGACATGACAGTTTTTCCTCGCCAAAATTTAGCCTAAGTTTGGAGTGTTATTTAACCTCTTTAACGTCAAGCTAGTCTGACCTGGTTGGTACCGATGGATTCATCAGGTTCTCTAGTTTCATATGATACCAGGATCTTCACTCTAGATTTAAAAATGAGCCGCTACAGTCTCGTGTTAATGTCTTCAAAGAATTAGTGGCATTAAAATGAACTTGCGTCTGATTGCCCAACTTTAAATAAATAGTCCCTAAAAAAACTTTTCACTGGATTATTCTAAATAACGTGAACACAGTTTCTACAAAGACCAAATGAAACCAAAGCTGTCTGCATGGCTATACACCAATAGATGTGATTTATCTTTCTTGTCTTTTGTAATTTGGGTGAATTGACCCTTAAAAAAATGAAATGCAATATATGAGATTGTTTGGAAAAAAGCCCAGGACGTCTCATATTGACTCCCTCCTTCAGTTCTGACTCCTCTGGCAGCCTAACACGGTGCTCCAGTTCTTAACTTCCAACTGTTCCACATGTTCTCCATTGCAGAACTATGTTATTACAAGAGGCCGCGCCGCCTTGATTATTTTCTGCTTCCCTAATTACCTCCACTCCTCCTCGAGAAGAAACAAAGAGTTTTTTTTGTACTCGACAGCAGATCCGAGTGTTTGTTGACTCCGTCTACAAACAAAAGCAAATGCAGTTTTTTGCATGATTAGCTGCTTGATGTTCCACTTTACAGCTGGCAGGCGGCATCGAGAGCAACGTGACTGGGGTCGTAACAAAGAAATAGGCAGCCTCTCGCCGCTCGTGACCCAGCTATAACTCCACGTTCAGAGATAAGGAGAAGGACCCCGGTGACAGACGAGGGAGCCGCTCTACATCATCATCCGCTTTACTCAGACCATTTGCTTCCCGCCGACGAGCCCCCTACGAGCAAAACGGCTCCGACGCTGGCTGAGAACAAAGCAGGGAGATGAGAGAGGCGAAAGCTTTCACAGATCCACTTAAGATATGCAAAAGAAAGCCATCAAGCTGAGTTATATGCAAGAAATATAACAGGAGATGAGAATCAATATCATCCATTATTCACCATATCTATGCCAGTTGCTCTTAATGCTGACATCTTAAGAAACGCTCTCTCCATTGTTGGGAATAACAATAGCAATATATATAAAAAAAAAAAACCCTGTGTCTGATTTTCCACCCAGAGCTGAGCTTTATTCCGCTCAGAGCCGAGGAAAAACGCTGGAGGCGGTGGGAATAAAGGAAGTACATGTTCTTTTGTGTGTCTTACATTCGGCTCAGACGGTACGACACGATGATACAAACGGGATCAGTCCGAGTTAGGATCTGTGGTGTTGGCTGGACCGCAGAGGGCCGGCCCTACAGACGCAGAAGTCAACAGAAACTGTAAACAAACAAACCATAACAGGGACTTCCAGCCACCCGGCAGAGCGACCAGCGTTAGAACAGACAACAACCAAACCTACAGGGAGAACGAGTGAGACTGTGTTGACTGTATGGATGCACCGATACCACTTTTTTTCAGACCGAGTACAAGTACTTACATTTGGGTACCCGCCGATACGAGTACCGATATGAGTACTTCTCTGTGCCAAAAGACCCTCGTTAACCACCGCTGATAGTGAAGTTTATCAGCTCTGATGACATGCCGGCTCAGGATCGCTCCGGCAAAGCGTGCAGGATTCGGCAAATCTGACACAAGTGGCAAGTTTTTTTTTTTGTTTTTTTTTTTATAAAATTGTCTTTGTGGTAATCTGATTAAAGATTAAAGGTTTGTCTCGTACGTTATCAACTGATACCCAAAGCCCAGGTTTCGCTATCGGTATCGGTACCGAAAAAGTCGGATCGGTGCATCCCTAACCGGTAGTCACTTTCAGTCCAAAATGGCGGAAGTGTAGCTCTGCTACTGGGTGAACAATTGACTCTCACTTCTTGGCGATAAACGTTCTTTCCTCGAGTGGCCTCACCGAACCTGGTGGACATGTAGCGCTGGATTTACCATTATAGACATGACCTCTGACTATTAGTGGAACAATTTAGCTACAAACTCACCGACTGACCGACACGGTGCAGCTATATACTCGGTTTGCTGTGCCACTATGCAAACATTGGCTTAACCTTTTGTCTGGTGCACCGTGCACCACAACACCTGCATACTGCAATGTGAAATCTTCAGCAGCCCATATTTCTCTGTAGTCATCTGTGCAGTCGACATGCTTAGCTGCAGAAAATGCAGTGTTGTCTTGGTGATTGGGGTCATGTGATCGGTCGGGCTGGCACTGCGCTGGGAGTGGACCTTCATAACAGCGGTATTATCCAGAGACAGCAGGATGACAGAAGTGTTGAGGCTCGAGGGGCTTATACTGACTCCCCAAGGCAATAACAGAACCCTCCCATCTATCACATGTAACGCAGCTTTCACACCAGGCTTCAAATAAGAAAAAAAAACCTCAGGGCACTTGAAGATCTTGTGCTGAAATGGGGGGGATTGGAGCCGGCGCAAACGTAGGACACCTGAGGGTCGTCCATCTTGGAGCCGATAATCAGACGGAGCTTCCACTGACATCGTAAATAACTGGGATTGTGTCCCTTTGGTCCGTTTGCCTTGGAGTCCCTGACACCCCGCCTCGGTCGAGTCGATACTGTCGGCAACACTAACAGAGAGGCGGTGATGATTTGTGCCTGCTGGGGAGCCTGGCTGACTTCATTTAACGGTTTTCCTCTTGACCTTTTGACCTCAATAGCTTGATCTGGCAGAGGTCAATCTACCACGAGTAGACCCTGCGACAGCTGGTATGGAGTCCTCTGAAGGACAATACTGCAGCTAAGAAGAGGCAATAAACCAAAAACCAGCTAAACTCCCAGGTGTTGCTCCAGATGTCAGAAAACCTAGAATGTAAATGACTTATAATCCAGAACTACAACATTACTCTGCAGCATGGTGGTTCACTATTCACAACAGTTCTGCAGACTACAACATACACCATTTCCCACAAGCCCAAGACGTCTCAGGTTAAAGCTCACCAGTTTTTAAAATGCTAGAAAATGAATCAAAGGGCTCAGGTTCTAATTGGGAGTACTGTAGTAGATACTAATTTATCATTCACAGTTCAGTACATGCCTTAGTTCTGGTATGTTTTTGGTGCAACAGGGAAAACAACAGAAACATGGAAAAATGTTGTCATTCATTTTGAAAAATGTACATATGAATTGTCCAACCCGGTGTCACGCCAAAGCATGTAAAACGTGACACTGACACGCTATCCTCTGGTGGACGGGCGGGTCGTCATGGTTTGCCTTAAAATAAGTATACAAACAATATGTACGGAAACAACGTAGCATAAGTACGGAAAACACGTCACAAATGTCACCAACGTAACTTAAAACAAAACACCGTCTCCTGGTTGAAAGTCCTGTGTTTGTTGGACCTCCCCCACCCGCTCTAAGCAGTCTTTCTCCCTTTTTTATTCTACGTCACTAGCTCTGAGCTTAGCATATTTACGTGGATGTATTTACATTTCAGACAGTCCAGACTGCATAGTGTTCAAATGACAAATGACAAAAGCTCGATCGGCCAACTTTTTCTATGATTTATGATTTACGATCAAACAGATTTATGGACGTTTATTGACAAAGGAGATAATGAGATCCACTGAAAATGTGTTGCATGTCTGTAAATTCAGATTTTTTTATTTATTTCTTTAATTCATTTTTGGTCATTTTGCCTTCATCTAACAGAGTTAGTGGAGCGAGACAGGAAATGTGGGGAAAGACAGTAGGGGACTGACATGCAGCAATGGAGCAGGGGACTCGCTGCTCATGTCGTATGAACCCTAACCATTCAGGCCACCCCTTTGTGTTCAGATGTTGAGAGGGATTGATTTTTGACGCTAATTGAGACAGTCTTTAAGGGTTTTAAAGTAGCTTCATATCTGTGAGCCGTGTGTCATAGCCGCTTCTCCAACATGCTGACCCTGTTGGTGAGCTGGCCAAACAACAATACCTAACCTCCAGAACACCAGCACACACACCTGTCCTTTCACCTCATCACATCAGCTTCTATAGTTTAGTTTTCCAGAGACAATTTTGGTTGAACAATGTTAGCACAACATCTCCAACCCTTCCACCACTCCTTGTCTAGTGATACCGTAACTTACAGGAAAACCCTAACGCTCCCAAAGTAGATCTAAATGACATTGGAGGCTCCTCCAGCTCTGGTTCCTCGTTTGCCACACTGACAACACTACATCCAGGGTTAACTTGACTAACATGGTTTAGCAAACAGACAAAAACATTGTCTCACTGACATGTTTTGTTCACGTACCAAACTAGCAGAAGGTCGCGTACGGAACGGTTTGGGGTGAACAGACGCACCGTTAGACAACGGTCTAACGGTCCACATGTTTAACTTTGTCTGAAAGACTGATAAAAGAAAGCCTTACTCAGATGGGACGGCCAGGATCTCAGCTCCCTATGATCATCTGAGGACGTATGGATCGAATGAAGCTAAAAGCTAGAGAGCTGCCTTTGCCTGAGAGCGTCTGAATGATCCAAAAGTCCAAAAACAAAAACGCTGCATTGAAATCATTTCCTATAATGAGAGATGATTATACGACCATCTGGAAGGAAACTGATGTGGTTTGTTTTGGATGTGCCTGCCACAGTGTGTTTCAGCTCCGTTTATTCATTGCAGAAAGTGACTACTCCTGGAATGCATCACTGCAACAGAAAGACACTAAAAGCCAACTTCACTTTTCTACGCTGGCTCTCACACAAACAAATAAAGGGTTTACTATACGATATTTAATTAAATTCTCTGCTCCCCAATTCCCACTCCTAATATTAAGAATAAAGTTCTGGGTAAAAGTTGAATACTTTTTCATTTCTGGCATGTAAAGTCTAAAAATATTACAGAATCAAATCTTAAGCTGTGTTTGAACGGTCAACAGTGGCCCTGACAAACACATATCAGCCATACCTGAAAGATGTAAAGATATAGAGTAGTAATCTACCTGAGCAGAGAATGAAGTCACTCTTTTAATGTGTTGTAATTAGAGCTTCTCTGTGCTTTGTTTATGTAGCCGGTCCGGCCGTGCATGCCTTTTAGTGCACCTACGTGACGGGAGACTTTGACCAATCACAGGTCATTTCATTGAGAGAGCGTTCCTATTGGGATCCGTCCTTTCCACGCTTCCCATTCATTGTCTATGTAAGCAGCCATGCAGCAATGCATCCTGATAGCCTGGCAGCGCGATTTGAGAGACAAAGCGTCTCGACGGCCGTTCCTCATTTGCATAAAGTTGAGGTCTAGTCTACTTTATGCAAATCACGGGCGTCCAACGCGACTCACCGCCTCTCTTTTAAAATAAACGCGGTCGATCCAAAATAAAGACAGATTCAGTAACGGATTATTTCTCTCCTCAAATGTTTTCAGAAACACATTTCTGTGAACCATGTTCGTGAAATAAGAGAAGAAAGTTTCCAAACGATGTTGTTTCCTGTTTGAAAGCTTTGGAGCAGCAGCACACGGAGGGAAAGCGTTCGTCCGATTAGGTGCCGAGTGTGTCGTGTCTGGTGGCAGCCCACCAAGCGTCCGATGCTGGGAAGCGGCGCATCCCCTCGCAATAAAAAACGCCCCGCTGGACACGCAGCATGAGCTCCTCATGCAGGCAAGCGCTCCGCGAGTAAACGGCAAACAACGTTATGCGTGGCCACCATGGAAACGGCATCTGTGCACCTCTGTAAGCTCTGTATCCCTGCCGGTCCAACTGTGTGGTGCATCAAATATCCCCAATCACAGCTCCATTTGTTGACACACGTGGCCATGCTGTTTCACTTCCATTAACACTGCGAGGTTTGTGCTGCATTCATGTCGTGTCGGAGCAATCGGAAATACGAGTTCCCGACTGGTAAAAATCACGTTAATGCTCCGTGAAGTTGAACAACTTGAAATGTTTTGCCAACATTTACAAATGGTTCTGCAGCACTTTAAATAACTACGTTTCTATACATGATGTCAAGTGTTTCTAATGTCTTTCTCCACCATACAGGCGTTGAACGGCGTGTTCAGTAGCCTAGTTAGTACTTTCAGCCCTGTTTTTGTCAACTACTGGTGTCTACATTACTCAATAAGAGCACTCTGTGTTACCTTTAGGAGATGAATTTGATTCCAGTCTGTAAGTGGAGCCCTGTTCTTTATATTTTCAGCATTAGCAGCGAACGCTACACATGCTAACTCCCCAATTATGCCAAACAACTCTAAAACATAAAATCCATCACCTTTTGTGCACCAGAAGCTTTATTCCAAGAAGACCGAATGCACAGCGAGTCATCTAATGAACTAATGATAGAAATTAGAATGAACTGACCTTCAACAGTAGAAAACTCTCCTACTTTAATCGCCTCTGAATGAAAACCATTACAATATTGTCTCCGTCCCAAAATCACCCTTCTCCCTCACAACCTCCTCTAATTAATTTGCCATTTTTGAGGTAGTCATTATAAATAATCGAATGCGAATGCCCCTCATCAGCGCTGGTGTTGGAGGAAGCGTTTGGGTGATAAAAGCAGCTTTGGCTTAAATTGCAAGCAGCGGCGCCAAGGACAAACTGCAGATGGCTTTACTGACTCTAATTCCTCTGTTTATTTATTTTGGTAATGTAAAAATAGTCCTCTGCAAGGCTTTAAGGGTGACCTTAATGTGATAATGATCATGTTTTTATGATTAGGACCTGGATCGGAGGCCCACAGATCCAGGTGGCAGGGCCGGCCGGGACAGAAGACTTAAAGAGACACGATGAGTTCGTCTCGATGACGTCGAGCTGAGCCAGAAAACAATCAGAGTCTCTCTGAGATCGGTCACAGTGATTCACTCTTTGGTTTGTGTCACACAGAAATGTGCTCCCGCTGCCTTTCACCGTGAATTGTTGGCAAACTGACATGAAACCCTGCTGAGCTGATAAACAACTTACTTACACTGTTTTTCTTTTTCTGGTTTTCTGTTAAATTGCATTGTTACGTCTGGTACTACTTCTACTAGAATAGATTCCTTCCAACAGTCGTCAGCAAAGCCCTGATGTTTTAATGATTCTAAAGATTATCTTTCCAGATGTTCCAGTGGTGTGAGGTTTGTTAACAGTGGGGATAAACCAATACCAATACCAGTATCCGCTATCGGGTCCGATACTGTGCTCATGTACTTGTACTCGCAAAACGGCTCCGATACAACGGCATACCACTTTACGGTGGTGCAACCGACCCCGCGGGGCCGGGATCCCGCCTCAGCCGACGCGCGCCAGCCCTCACTTTCATTGTGCCACGGGGTTTTGTTTGCACCCTCTGACTCGCGCGTGCGTTAAACTCGTTGGTCCGTGTTTCCGTGGCTTGCCGACATCGCCGCAGACCCCTGACACCCTCTACGTGGGCCGAGCCCCGATCTGGTGGCACGACGCGGTTGGGGCGCACTGAGGACAGTCCGCCCCGTTCGACAGTCGCACCGGGAGCCCCCGACCTTTGTCCACGGTGCAGCGAGGTCCGGGCGGGGAGCGCTGTAAAGCTGCGGCCGTGAGCCACCTTCACCCTGAACCTTTACAAGCCGACCTAGAGCCGGTGGCGGCGCACCGCCTCGTATACGGGACTTGCTAATTTGCATATTTATGATATCACAATGTAACTATTTACATATTTACAAAATGAACAAAAAGATTTAAGTAAAAAGAAATGAAGTCAAGCTAAACTTCAATAAACCCTAACTTCATCATTTTTCAACCTCTCGTGTCACAAAAAAACCAAGATGGCGACGGCCAAAATGCCAAACTCAAGGATTCAAAACGGCGGTCCACAAAGCAATGGGTGACATCACAGAGATTACGTCCACCTCTTCTATACAGTCTATGGGACCGACTCTACGTCTGTCAATGGCATGTGAACGAGTAAACTCAGTCCATTGCTCTCCATGTGGTCTGAATCCTTTAACGTACGAGACAAGCTTCAACGTGACTCGACAGTGACTGATGTGATGTAAGTCAGATAAACGTCCACTCAGCCAGGAACAACATCATTACGTCCAGCATTGAATCACACATGTTGAACATGTTAGCTCAGTTTGAACGGTTTGTACGGTAATTCCTTTGAAAAGGTAAATCGTTCGTCACTAATCCAGACATGTGTCTTTTTAACATCCGTGTACGTAATCTGCTGCTTGGATGCGTTCCACATTTCAGATCAAAGTCTCATTTTTCTAAAGTGTATATAAGCTCAGTGTTTGCTGTCGTATATCCCGAGGAAGCAGCGTGATTATAGGTGAACAGATGGAAACTTTTTGTCTTGCATTCACTGAACACACTCGACAGAGAGAGAGAGAGAGAGAGAGAGAGAGAGAGAGAGAGAGAGAGAGAGAGAGAGTCTGCTAGATTAGATGTGTTCAGAGAGCTGAACGAGATTCTGTGGAAATGATGAACTCTTCCCGTCTCTGTGGGGTGTGTAGCGGCGGCGTGGACAGCCACGAGCGGTCCAGATTGTGTGAAGCGTATCCCATGACCATCCTATCTGTCAGGGCCTGGCAGTGTGACTGGCATTTTGATTGCACTTTTTCTCGGGGGGGGGGGGACTGTCTGGGGCCTTGAATGTGGATCACACACACGGTGCTGGTTGTGGAGGCACAGCGGACCCACCGGGGACTTGATTTAAGGAAAACACATGTTTGCTGCTACGGAGAATTATAGTCAGTTATTTCTTTAAAGGTGCAACAACTAATGTTTTACAGCTCTATAGCAGAGCAGCATAATAAATCTGCTGGCTGTTGACCAGGGACTCTTCAGGCCTTTCAACACACTAGCCAGGCTGTTACTGTGGATTGGAACAAGTAGTCCAGAGCTATGGCGTGTCGAGACGCTCCCAGCAGCTACCCACGTTGGAAAACCTTTCTGAAAGGTGAACTGTGTTGTTATTCTACTATTTATCATGGTAATATATAGGGGTGTAACGATTCATCTACTACATCGATATATCGATTTATATTCCTACGATCCAGCTACACCGATAGGTACTCGGCAAGTTGTCCTTCACGGGAGACGTATATCGATATAAAATCGATGGTATGGCTACTGAGGATTTGCACCTTGTGTTTAAGGACAACAAACGTTATGAAAGTGTTCTTTTAGTAAAGAAATGTTAAACTTGACGAGGGCGGCGTCACCGACAGGCGTGAAAACATACGGAACTACATTTTAAAACTACGTTAGACTAACGTTCGTTGAAGTTCTCTTTTTTTTTTTACTTTACTCCGGTGATAATCTGCCTCTCGGACCGTCTGCTCTCCGGCTGGATACGTGAGGCTGATGCTGCGTGCACGTAGATATCATGACGGGGAAAGGAAAGTCATTTTCTCTGAATGAACAAAACGACAGCGCACGGGGAAAGCTCTGCGGGTGAAAGCCCTCGCCTAGTGGACTAATGGCACTTGAAACTCTGCCGACCGGCTCCTCTACACCGCAGCGCCGGCAGCTCACGCAACTCACGCAGCTCACGCAGACCGCCGTTCGTCTGCATGCACGCCATAGATGCGTGCTCGCGCTGCAGAGGGGCAGAGCTGGTCAGCTGGCGCACGTCTGGAGAGTGAACCGGAGTAACATTTAACATTTCTTTACTAATAAAAGTGCTAAAAAACATTTTTATATAACGTTTGTCGTCCTTAAACACAAGGTGCAAATCCTCAGTAGCCATACCATCGATTTTATATCGATATACGTCTCCCGTGAAGGACAACTAGCCGAGTACCTATCGATGTAGTTGGATCGTAGGAATAGAAATCGATGTAGTAGATGAATCGTTACACCCCTAATAAATATGTATTATAGCATAATATGTATTATATTATAAATAAATCAATGAACAGAATGATATATTATGTGAAAACTATAATTTATATTTGTAATACTGTTAAACTAATGTGTTACCATAGTTAATAACATATTTTAATAATGTTCAATGCAAAACTGTTGAACCTCTCTCTGCCTCCTCCCTCCTCTTCTCTCTCTCTTTCTACAATACTCCTCCCTCCTCTTCTCTCTCTCTTTCTACGGTACTCCTCCCTCCTCTCCTCTCTCTCTTTCTACGGTACTCCTCCCTCCTCTCCTCTCTCTCTTTCTACGGTACTCCTCCCTCCTCTTCTCTCTCTCTTTCTACAGTACTCCTCCCTCCTCTTCTCT
>CAKAOI010051581.1:0-32098 GCA_916701655.1 Sebastiscus albofasciatus
CACACACACACACACACACACACACACACACACACACACACACACACACACACACACACACACAGAGCGACACTATCCTCGGTGTTAAGACGTGCTCTCGCTGACAGAGACTGTTGACAAAGTCTTGGAGAGTAAAGCCAGACACATTATCTAGACAGGATATTAGTCTCATCAGACCATCATAAATTCCAACTGTGTACCATTTAACTCTCATTAGACACTCAAGTACTCTGCTCTCACTAGCCCATCATAATTTAATACCTACCATAACATTATACCATCATATCTGTTGCACATATTTGTATCATATTCATACAGAAAACCAGCAAATTAAAACCAGAAATTGAATGAACGTTCAACCTCCTGATGCTCTATTTTCTAGACGATACTGAAAGAGACTGAAATAGAGGAAATCAACAAGTGCTATAATAGCACATACTTAGTTTTCAACAAGGAACTGAATACTCAATTACCTGAAACAGATGTTGAAACTATTTCACATACAAAACAGTCCCCCTTTTTTAAATTCCTATGAAGTTGGGTAAAAACTGGAGGACTCTGCTGGCATAAAGATGTAAAAGTAGAACAGTAATTAATACATCTCATAGAGGTTAACTACTTTTTTGAACAGGATACTTTTAAATGTCCTCAAATGAACCACCAGACAAAAATCTGCTCCAACCGTTGATGCATATTTTTGTTAAATAGTCATTTATAGTTGGTGCTATAGAGTTACCCTCATTGCTTCTTCTAGACACTGAAAAATACTCTCAAATTAGCTGCTTTTATCTTGTTACATATTGTGTGCCATGCTGGAGAAACGGGATACAGACAAGCAGTATTGTTATTTTCTAATCAGCTGAATTGATTGAATTACTGAACATATTGGATTTTAATTAGATTGCAGCCAATTTGCCACTGGTTTGTTGACACTTCTTTAGTTATTTTTTACCACATGGGATGTATCTTAACGATCAGAAATAAACAATATCTCCAACAGGGAGTTACTACAATTTTTCCCTGACACAAATGTGCAAAACATTTACCTATAAGGGCACTTTAGAGGGTCAATTTCACCTAGAAACTTGCTAGTCTTTGGACTGTAAACCCACATAACAGTCATAATAATATAAAAGGAAGAAGACTAAGAATTAGTCCCAGGACTTTTCTACGAGACAGCGGTGCTTACATGTGTACCAAGAGCAAGGATTAGGATTACTCTTTGTCAGTCTGGTTTAAAATTCATTTTTATATTCAGAGGTGAAAGAAGTACTCAGATCTTTTACTCAAGTAAAAGCAGTAATACCACAGTGTAGAAATACTCTGTTATAAGTAAAAGTCCTGCATTCAAAATTTAAATAAAGTACAAAAGAATGAGCATCACAATATATTTAAAGGTACAGTGTGTAGGATTTGGCGGCATCTAGTGGTGTGGTTGCAGATTGCAACCAACTGATTACCCCTCCGCTCACTCCTCCCTTTTCAAGACTGCGGTAACGAGAGCCGCGGCGTGCAAAACCGTGGTTACGCCGTGATATCTTTCAGGAACTTCGCATTGCCTACTTTAGGAGCAACGGAAGTCAGACAGCAGCTGGCGGTATCACGGTTTGGCACTCACGTTACCGTGTCGGAGAACTACGATGGCCTTCAGGTAACGTAAAAACGTGAAAGCCATGAGCGCCAGTGTTTGGCGGAGCAACATGGCAGACTGCGTGAAAAGGACCCGCTCCCTATGTAGATATGAAGGACTCATTCTAAGCTAACAAAAACACAACGAGTCTTAGTTTCAGGTGATTAAACACTAATGAAAACATAGTTATGAATATTATATTCCATTTGTGCTAATAGATCCCCCGAAATGCTACACACTGTTCCTTTTAAAGCATAAAAAAGTAAAAGTACTCATTATGTAGAATGGCCCATTTCAGAATATTAATGTATATATACTATTGGATTATATTTAGTGATGCATTAATGTGTTCATTACTTTAATGTTGCAGCTGGTAAAGGTGGATTTCTTACGATATATATTACTAAGGGATCAATAAAGTCTCATCTTTATCCATAATAATACATCACGATTTATTTACTGATTATATTTAGTATTATTAATCTGAATATGCAAAGTAATTACAGTTGTTAAATAAATGTAGTGGAGTAAAAAGTACATTTCTCTCTAAAATGTAGTGGAGTAGAAGTAAAAAGTAGTAGAAAATAGAAATACTCAAGTAAATTACACAATTACACACAAAGTACTTGAGTAAATTTACTTTTTCGCCACTGTTTATATATTTGTTTTGGTACGTGTTTGTTCCTGAGTACTCTATTTGATTAGTCTGCACACAAATAAAAACATAGAATATTTAAATTCAGAACTACTATAAAGTATGTAGTATTGATAATCAAACAACCTGTATCATACCTATAATATCACATAACCTAATACGTAGTTATAATTTTATTATTGACATGATTTCTTTTCATGTTCATCTTTTTCTCTCTCATTCATCCTCTCTGTAAAGTGCACGAAGGCTCCCCGCTGTGCAAATGAGAGACTCTGTTGAAAAGAGGAGGAGGAAGAGGAGGAGGAGGAGGAGGAACGAGAGGAAGGGAGGCAGCACATGTAAGTTTTAGTCTTCAGAGATAATGAGAACCATACAAGCAAACTTCACAGGACATTCATATCTCTGCAAAGAAAAGCTGGACTTAAACATGTTTGGAGTTGTGCTGAATTATGTGGTGGAAGTGAACTTGATTTATTTTACAGGAAATGTTGGTAGAATAAAGACAGATGCATGACGAGAAAGTTAAGGTGAATCAGTCAATTTATTCTAAAAAGCTATAGTGTAGCCAAGATGTTTTTAGCCTGCAGAATCAAAAACACAAGAGCCAAAGTGTAACAAATGGATTAGACAAATTTAGCATGTCTGTCTAACTAGCTTACGACCTGCAGCAGTAACACTAACGTGGTGCTATTTCCATGGACAAGGAGCACATCATCATTTTGTTGGGTTATAAATTATGTTTTCCTGGATGCTACTATATAAACTATGTTCGGCTTTGTCCTGTTTATTGGATTTGGGGAAGTTTACACTCCAGAAACCACAAACCAAATTGTTACCCGAGATAAAGTTACGTTTTCCGAACACGTGGTTAATTCTTATCCTCAAAGCCTTTTCTCTTGAAATAGTTTAAATGTAAACAATAAAGTATAAATATAACATTTGTTGGTTGTATGTTTTGCTTGAGTAAGCTATACACCCAAACAGGGATGACGTTGGAACCAAATAACCTTACATTTTCCTCATTATACTGTACTATTATACTAAAGCTAAGTAGCTCTACACAAACAATGTTGAAGCCCCCCCCACTTGTATCTAAGAAAAGCTGCCCCTCACGGCAACCTGATATTTTCTGACGTCATCACCCATGAAAAAAAAAATAAGAATCCTCAAAAAAATTATTAATTTGAATAACGTGATTCAATGAATTAAATTAGTCTTTTTTTATAAACAAACTTGCTTTAATAAAATAAAGGTGGTTAAATAAATGTGATTTGTGGTGTTATAGATTGCTACTAGACCACACAGTTAATACAGGTGCGTGCCTCCCTTTGTGTGCGGCAAGCACAAAAGCAAATAGGTTTTTGACCACAGTGAAAATGCGATGAAAAGTGTTTTTAAGGCTAAACGCCAACAAACATGGATTGAAGCAGAATATTTCGTTAAGTAAAAACATGTTATGAATTTTGGAAATTATTACAAATATCTGTTTTTAATAAATGTTCAACGCTCTGGACTTATTGGAAATGTTTGGATCACACGAGTCAGAAATAATCCTACGCAGCCGCCACTGGAATCTAATTCTACAGATAGTAAAATACTAATACTAATATTAGTGTAGCCTGATATTTATCTGCACACAGCTTTGTTGAATACTCTGTTCTGATTGGTCAATCACAGCGTACTACGGTTTGTTACTTCTTTATAGCAGACCGTTGCTATGCATAACAGACCGTTGCTATGTATAACAGGCTGTTGCTATGTATAACAGACCATTGCTATGTATAACAGACCGTTGCTATGGACGCAGTTCTGAAGTCGGACTGTAGAGGACCGTTTTTGTGTTAAATTATTAATTTCTTATGTAAGTAGCCGTGTAGTAAGCAGGATAATGTACAGTTAGCAGGGTTTATTTCACAACAATGACCAACTCGCTGTACATTATCCTTTACATGTGTTATACAAGAGCAGAAAGCTTAACAGGCGTAGCAACGGTAGCTAAGGGCAGCACATTGTTTGGTGAAAACATTTTCTAGTGTAATTCATCCTTGTTTCCAAACTTTCTTTAAAATATCATAAAATATCAACATGTCAAAACCACAAATTTCATTTTTGGATTAAAATATAAGATCATAAATTTAGCTGTTATTCCAGTGGTGGAAAATAAAATGAATTCAACTAATAATTAAGACCTTATGTTTACGTAGTTAATGATATTTCCTGAGTTAAAAAGTGAGAAAGTTAGCAATCAGAACAAATACTTATTTAAGTAATTATGCAAAAAGTCAAGGATGCTGGTGTCTAACATATCCGGTCTCTTCACAGTCGAACAGCTCTCATGTTCACTTTGGACGGCCAACAAAGCGCTTCATCATGAACTCACTAATTTGGACAAATTTGACATTTCATAACAAGCCCTGCACCTTTTCCCGTGCATGAGATATAATGACTGTTTTTGTCCAGGGGAAACTAGATGAACGAGCTCCAAGTGTTGGTGCTCGTCCAAGTGGTGCAAGCCTTTAGAGGCCGAGGGGAGCTCCAGCACCAGACTGTCAATACCTGAAGAAGGCCAGAACATGGAGTGATCGCGTTTTACTAATGTTTATCTGGCAGGCAGGGCGGGTCTGGACTGAACAGGACTGAGTGGCTTCGGCTCAACAGTTAACCAGCTCCATCTGCTCAGAAAACGTTCTCATTGAACCTCAGATGTTTTTTGTCTTTCACATTGTTGTTGTCATTGCTCTTCTGGTGTCTTTTTATGTTTTCTTCTTTTCACTCCTCTTTCTGTTTAGTGTAATTTCTTTGCTTCTAATTTGATTTTCTTGGCCAGTCATGAACACTCAAAATTTGGCCACACAAGCACATTTTGAAACCAGTTTGTGCCTCTCGTGTGGTCTTTGTAGCAATAGTTTGACATTTTGGAAATACCCCTTTTCAGCCAAGTGAAAGGAAATAATGCATTAAAAAGTATTTAAAAATCAGGGTTTTTATAAAATGGATTTCACTGCAATGATATACTTGGTGTAGCGTGTCTGATTAACACGCTGTTACAGAGGAGATGACTATTATAGTGTTTGTCAATGGGGTGTTTTTGACCTGAATTCTACTATGATATGTTAAAGGAATAGTTTGACAGTTTAGGAAATATGCTTATTCACCTTCTCGCTGAGAGCCAGATGAAAAGATTGATACCACTCTCTATCTGTTTGGTAAATATAAAGCTTCAGCCAGCGACCGGTTAGCTTAGCTTAGCATAAACACTGGAAGCAGGGGGAAACAGTTAACCATGAGCTCTCTAATGGTGACAAAAGCAGCCAACCAACACCTCTAAAGCTCACTAAAATTAACATCATGTAGAACAAAAACAACAAAATCCTCAATTTGAATAAGGTGATTCAGTGTTGTATTTTATTAAATCAACTTTCTTTGATGAATATAACTCGTCAATTTTGTCAACACACAAACTGATGACGTCTTGACGGATTCGTCATGCGAATGCAGAATCAAAATATGATCTTTTTTTGTAACAACTTAATTAATTTACTATAATAGTGTGAGAGCCACAATAGTTTTTTTGTTATTGTAGTTAAATAAATGTAATTTATGGTACAAGCGGGAGAGCAAATGTTGTTTTTGAAAGGCTAAACGCCAACCAATATGGATTGAACCAAAATATCTTGTTAGCTAAAACAATTTTGTGATTTTTTTGGAAATGATTACCATCTATCTTTTACTTAGTTTTAACTTTTAGACATAACAACGCTCTATAGTTATTGGATTTCCCTGCTGTGCAACTTGAAAGTAAAATATGTGTTGTGCAAATTGAAGTAGAAGTAGCCACTCAGAAGATAAGTCTCCTCTCCCGGCATAGAGGAGTCATTGTATATTGATATAGCTGTGGGCAGGAATAATTTCCTGTCGCGGTGCTTATTAGGCTTTAGGCTTGCGGCGATGCCTTCAGTGGAGCAGCGCCAGGCATGTTTTGATTCAACTGAGGTTCTCTGTAGTCTCTCACGTGGCCAGATCCCGCGATAAACCAAATGCTCCACGTGAGACTAACCGAGTTAAAGCTTCACACATCGGGAAAAGGCATATTTTAAATGATCGGTCTCTGGATTCTATGAAAATGAAGATCGATTTGAATCGGAGAAATCGATTTTCTAGATGAAAAGGTCAAACTGGGTCTGATTCTTTTGTAAAATAAAAGCAATAGACTGACTCACTTAACTGTTTTAAAGTGTTCTCAGCATGAAGCATCTCTTCATGTGTGTTTGCTTAACTGTGTGTGCATTACATTACAAATGAATAAAATCAGATACACTGTGGGGGAGTTGGGTTGTTCTGTTCCCACAAGCTGATAATTGAATTCAGCAAATAAAAAAGGGAACATAAATAATAAAAACAGAGTACATAGGAGGTATTTCAACACACACGTGAGAACTGAAGAGAAGAAAGTAAATATATATTGGCTGATCTCTGACTATGTTCCTCAGTATTGATGTTGGAGGGTGGAGCTTTTAGCTTGGCTTCACATAAAAATAATAACATGATGTTTTTCATGAGTCCAAAGCTGAAATCATGTATAATTGGATCTCTGTAGCTGCTCAGGTCCACTGTAAAAAACAGCCTGTTAAACATTAAACCCACAACACTTAGTTGGACCCTCGAGATCAAACTGTCAGCTATGAAAGTAAGAGCTGTGCATGTATGTGTGTGTGTGTGTGTGTGTGTGTGTGTGTGTATCACTTCCAATCGCTCTTGTAATACGTCATCTGTCAAGTGAAAATTACCCAAAATGTCCCAAAAATGAAAAATTTGGTGTTTTGTTACATGTTACATGCACATGGGAAAATGTCTCTCAGGAGTTATTGTTGGACTTTGGCCTCAGCTAATGTAGGACATATTTCATGCCTTCAGCTGAGTGATACAGTACAGTTTATTATATTCCTATTTATCTCTGTGGCATTCAGGGAACAGATTTACAGGAATACACAACATTGTAAATGGATTCAAGTGCGTTTATCTGCTTTAACATACACCACAATGTTTAGCATGTCCAGCTAAGTAGTTTAAACCTACAGTATTACACCCAGGCCAAAGAGCACATTAAGTAAATATATAAATGTGTGGGGTTACAGGTTCAGGCTGTTCTCATACACCATTCATAGCTATATCTACGACATCCACGCAATTGTGAACCATGAAGTATAAAGAGCAACAAACGCCATGTAGAGAGGATTTTAAACAAAAAAACAGGCATAAGTACTTTTTACAGCCTTTAGATTAATAGAAAAACAAATGTCAATGTACTGTTGGATCGAGAAGTAACATTAACAGTAACAGTAACATTAACAGTAACAGTAACCAAACCGATCTCACAGGAAAGCGTATAAATACCACAACATTACGAGGATATTCTGCGTGTCATGAGGATGCATTTTAGCATTTTCGCGTGTCATTTGTACGCCACGCAACAAAACTACGGTAACGTCTGCAGTTAGGTTTAAGCAAAAAAAACACTTAGTTAGAAAAAACATCATGAGTGGGCTTAAAAATAAGTACGTAAACGAAGTAAAATACTTATGGAAACAACGTCACAACAGTACAGAAAATGTCACTAATGTAACTTAGAAAAAAAATACCGGTCTCGAACATCGGCCTCCTGGTTGAGAGTCCTGTGTTTGTTGGACCCATCCACGTCACTAGCTTTGAGCATTGCATATTTACGCGGATGCATTTACACTGCAGTCAGTACAGACTACATGGCATACAAATGACACACCAAAAGCAAGAATGGTGTTGTTATTGCACGCTTTTGCCTTGCGCATCATCGTGTCATTCACACGCCCTTTTTGTGCAACCGGGCTGCAGTAACGGTAACTACGGGAGCAGGGTTTAGCAAAAGTTCAGTTGTTACTGGTTTGAAGACTAAACACCATACACCCAATATGTAGCTTAGCAGTTTCTATACTTTACATGGTTTGTCTACTGCGTTTTTCATAAATGTGGATGCAAAAATTGTATCATGAATTCATCATGGTTGTAATGTCAGAGAAAACAGGGATATGGATTTTGCACGAGACCCTAGAGACAATGATCTACAAGATACACGTGGATAAAGTACATGTTTACGTCGATTCACATCTCCCAGAAACATTCTCTTTTTTCATTTTGTTTTTGTTTTGTACATTAAGTATGTTTCTAGTTACTTAAGAATTTTCATTGCCAATTACAAGACCATCAGTACAAGAAAATTGTCCCCCGTCTCCCAAATGACAACAATCTGGGGTCCATTTGCTTTTAAATACTCTTTTTTGTGTGTTGTTGAGGTTTTCAATGAGCTAAAGATTCTGATCCTTTCAGTGACACAACGTCCTGTATGGCAGGTTCATTTAGTGTTAACACCCAACATGTGTGGATGAACGTGCACTTTTCCCACACACAGAACTTCAATGGTGTTGGGTCACTCATTCTGGTAAGTGATCACACAGGTATGCACTAGCATGCTTTGAAGCGTAAAAAAGATCTGAGTCATGCATCAAACAACAAGTCAGCCAAATGGTTTGTGACAAGAAAAGTGCACGACGCTGTATTTAATATTTCTGACAGCCAGCAGCATGTGGTCTCGGTTTCTTTCTGTGGAACCTCAAAGATCCGTGTCTTGTAAATGATGTGAGGAAAGAACCGATCTTTGACGGTTCCTTAACGGGCAGAAACAGCATTCAGATGGTCGAGTCTATTTGATGTGAACCCTCACATCGCTCATCACGTGGAGAACAACCGTACTGACGTAACAAAGGAAGAATAACATTTGTGGTAAAAAAAGAGAAAAGTCTGTGGCTTTGGGGGTCATTAACATTTTTTTTTCTTTCAACCTGAACCAAGATTGGTGGTTTTGACTGAGGTTTCATCTTACCCTGACAGGACACATGTATGTACATATAATGGTTTTCAAGTCCTTTTGATGTACACTAAGCCATGTGGCTCCGCATCATGTGTCGGAAACCGTGAGATTACGCTGAAAAGAAAAGCAGATCTACTGATCCTTTAAACTTCCCACAGCTCGTTGCAGAGGACAGCAGGTGTGGCAGAGATCTACGAGGCCCATAAAGTCATCAGCTCGTAAATTTCTGGTCTTATATTGCCAGCTTTGGATCATGTGCACTGATATATGTGCTTTTATCACAGCCAGGTTTCTTTAGTAGAATGTGTAGCTGTTAGCAATACATTATTTATATATTTAAGCTACACTGTTTTATTTCATGATGCTTGTGTATTTCGATTTTTCAGACTTTTTTTTGGTAAAATCTAAGTTGTTTAAGTTTAAATCTCCATTTTACTATTTGGGATCTCTTCTCAAATCGACATACAGCATCAGAGTCAGAATTACTTTGTATATTTGAATGTGCTAATATACTAATTAATATTTTGAATGCAAACAGTTAACAATGTCTGCATGTCCCAAGTTTGTGCCTCATTTATTGCTATTGTAGTACATTTCAGTCACAGAAAAACATTGTTTGGAGAACCAAGATTCTTCTAACAATCTGGATAAAAACATTATTTTGTCCACTGCATGTAAATAAAGGATTTTTTCTTAATCTTAGCGAAGATGGTAGCTGGAAATGACATTATGTCCTTGCTCAATTTGTACAACATGAGCCAAAATTTTTAATTTTATTATTAATTATATTGGTATATATTGATGTTTCTTTCCAATATTTTTAAAATGTTAATACATTGATTTTGGTTTACGAAGAGTAAAGACATATTGCCTAATTTCTGTCTAAATGGATTAAGAAATATGGTCGAAACTTGAGAAATGGGTTCAAAATGTTTTTTATCGTGCAACGGATGGAATATTTTTTCATCCTGTTGTTTAGAAGAGTGTTTGAGTATTCTGGAAATACCTTCAAAACAGCTGTATGTGTTTCTTCTGTTATTCCTCAGAGATCATCAGGTATGTATTTTTGGGAAAATCAAATGTTTATCTTCGTGACTTGAATGTAATGTTTCATACACGAGAGGCACAAACTGAAGCTACTTCTCTCCCACTACTTCTTACATGAACATGGAGAGTCCATCATCATCATCATCCATCATCTGCAACCGCTTGGCTGAAATAGTTAAGATGTAGAATAAACAGAGTCTGGTGTTGCTGTTCTTTACATGAACATACGATCACTTTAAATGCATCCTAACGGCTCAGGTGATGCTTTATGCAAACATCTTATACATGATTCATTTCTAATACCTTTATCTGTTTGCATCCCGTCTTTCTTTATAGTATTTTAATCGCTATTTTCTGCTGCAACAAAATGCAGCTTCTCCACAGAGATCATTAAAGTGTAATTTTTTCATTCTAATACTTTAAGTTTAAAAGCTACGCAAATGTGAGTGATGCTGTGTGAGGCTTCGATAACACAAATTCAATGTATCTTGGAAATAAAATCATTAAATATTCATCAAGTGCCGATGGGAAGTTGTGAAAAGTCTGAAAAGTGGAGCAAAAGCCTCAAAAATTGTTGTAGCTTTATTGCTCCAAGTTGTTTTTTTAAGTGTATCTTAGATTTCTAGTATGTCTGTAAGCATTTCTGACATCCAGTTTATCAAAGCAGCATGAGAATTAAAACATTTCTGCTGTCTGTTGTTCATAAAAAGCGGTTTAGTGGGAGAAGAAGATGACAGCGGAAAAAACATAAAACAGTGTCACTGGAATTGAAACTGGAGTTTATTACCAGACTAATTAGTGTGAATATTACTGGAACATAAGTTGGTCCGACTTGGTTTTCCGCGATGAAGTCTATAAAACATTTAATTTCAGTGTTGAATCTTTTAGCAGAGCATGTTCACTCTACTGTTGGACCACACTGGTCTGTTTGCATGCGCGTGTGTGTGTGTGTGTGTGTGGTCATCTTACATGCTGGAAGCAGCACATTAATGAAGTCACTCAACCAAAAGAAACAGGATGTTATTATTTTGGGGGATTTTAGTTTGTGGTGAAAAACAGAAAATCATTCCAGCTTTGCATTGTTTTGTTATTATTAAGATTGTTCAAGTAGAACAGTCAACAGTGTGCTGTATGTTGGAAACTAAAGTGAGGTTTTTGCTCACCGTAGCGTCCACGAGCCAAAAATGACATTGTCATGCATTGTACGTTAAGTGCGGCTTCGCAAAGGTCCGCAAGCCGTCGCAGCGCTTGGTTGTGCACCTGTGAATTTTTGTAACCAGGTTCCCGCTGCAAGTGCAGGGGCTTTTCATACATGACTGACACAATAAGATAAAAGCAAATAAATTAAGAAGTAAAATAGTGAAATAGAAAGACGTCTGATTAGCGATCTACTGTGGATGTGTGAAGTGCATTCTCCGAGCGGACAGTATAAACAGAACTACTATGGTGTCCACAACTGTTCGTATACGCGTCCGTTCGGGAGCATAATCGAGGCTTAAAGAGGAGCAAGCACTGTCTTCACCCTGAAAACAACAGGTCCAGTCTTCAAATGTCTGAATTCTGTAACAACCTCATGTTTACCTGATAAGGACATCTTGTGGTCGGGTTAGTTCTGACTATTGTCTCTCAGAAACAAAGGCGGGAGTTGCGTGACGTTATACCATCGTAGAACCTCTAAGGAGAGAGGTTTGATTGGATGGACGTTCAGGTATACTGCTTTTTTAGTCAAGTAGATTCAATTACCAAACCTTAACCATCATAATTCAGAGTCATATTAATTGTGTTTATAACCATCATACACATTTTGGAAGGCACAGACAAATACGTCGTCATGCCGATATCGGTACAGGAATAGAAAATACACAGACGTTTTGGGACGAGTGTTGTGGACTGAATGCTGCCACTTATGTTAATCAATAAATCAGCTCTTACCTGTTTTCTCTCCTCGGTCTCCTCGATCCCCCTTCTCACCCTTAAACCCTCTTTCTCCTCGGTCACCTGAGGACAAAACAGAAAGGAAAATCACACCACAGTCTTTACAGGAGTAGAAATAGAATCTGAACTGGTTAAATATAACTTATATATAAATATAATCTTAGACACACATTAAACTTGACCTCACTTTACTCTGTACGACTGTTTCTAGACTCCTCACAATCTCATTGGACTTGTGAGAGCAAATGTTCTTGTGTCATGCTTCAATTTCATGTATGACACCTTGTTTGCAGTTCATGCTATTTATAGCTCGTTGTTTGTTTTACTTTATTTAGGCCCCGTCTTTGGATGTTTTAAACATGGACAGATCTTACACATTTCCCTTTTAATGACAGACCGACAATGGTAGACCTATTCATCAGTTAAACCCGACACTCTCAACCAAAACCTACTATAATGTGTACCGTCTACAGACAGTGGCGACCACAACATAACACACATGGGGTCAGAAATGTGGAATAACACACAGGAGCGGCTGAACCATCGACAGGTTTAGATTTTAAAACCGTTCCGCTACCTCACACCCATTTCCTCTCCTTTGTACTCCTTTGTATATTTTTTTTCCAACAGCCTCTAAAATAGTGTGCCCTGTAATCTTGCCTAGTGATATGGGCATAATGTGAAAAATTAGAGGATACCCACCCTGCGTCCGGTGCTTAATTTACCTCTTAAAGATGTGTTTTTTGTGCGAGGTGAATGAGGTTGAAAGAGAGGAAGCAGAAGTAGGAGTGAAATAAAGGTACCAGTGTCAAGGTATAGTTTCTGTGTCTTTACAGTGTTTACATGCTGAAAAAAAATCAATGTAAGGAAAAAATCCTCTCATTTGTGGTTTCCTCAAAATGACGGTACGTTTAACGCACGACACCTCCCTCCTATCAGCAGCTTGGATACGACTGTTTCTCATTTGTTTTCATTTCAAAACACGATTTTATTCCAAACTCCGGAGAATAACCTCCAAAGCACGAGAGAGAGCGTCTGTTTGAGCGCCATTTGTTGCTAATTTTCAGCCATGAGGTTTGCAAACCACAAGTCTGTTTTTGCCATGAAGCTATAAGAGGATCGGCTTCAAGTCGGCATTTATCCCACCTTTAATTCGACTCTTTATTTCACATCCAAGACCACAGGGGCAGCTGCCAGACGAGGTGGCACTCGGTCCCACCTACCATGTGTTACTGTATGTGTGTGTGAGCGTGTCCATGTCTCTGAGTAGTGTATCTAACACCACACCCTGCCTGTCAGTGTCACTTCCATCTTGACCACATCCTTAACGACTAAATAACACTGTAGGAAAAACCCAAACACACTGGTAAGCTACTGCTGAGCCAAGAGAGACAACAGATGCATTTGTTTTCAAACTGCCCAAGTAATGTTACATGCTGGTCGCCCTGAATGGCAGCAAAGAGTTCATGTGTGACGTTTAAGCACTTAAAGCTTCACTAATGAGCAGTTTTAGTCACGTTAGTGGCTGTATGGAAGGTAAAGTTGGCCTGTTGGTCCACCAATTTTGTTCAGACTGAAATATCTCAACAACTATTGGATGCATTTCCATTAATATTGGTACATACTGTATATCCATGGTGTCCTTTTCCTCTAATGCACCACCAGCAGGTCAAAATTTAAATTTGTCCATTGATATAATGTTTTAATTCAATCAGACCAGTGGGCTCTGCATTTGCATTAATCACAGTTCCTGTAACATCCAACGTCATAGCACAACTTTTTGTGCAAACTGAGTCAGTGTCAGCCTGTTTAGCCTTTTTCTTAGCTCATTGTTTTGGTTTTACAGCTGGCAAAATGACTGTATTGTCTCAGTACTCGAATCAGATTCACTACCAGCAGTGGAGCTTTTAGCAGCTAAAAACCCAGTTGTTTTTCTGAGGGGTTGGTGGAGACCAAAAAGGAGCCAAAATATGAGTGAATTGGACTTATAGTCAACAGCTGCACAAAAACAAGACTCCAAACCAATTAAAATATTTCTGAGCTGAGTGTGTGTGTCAGCTTGTGGTGGAGTTTTCTTCCCTCAAGTGGCCAAGAGAGGAATTAATCCAGCTTTAAACACCAAGAAATGACCAAGAAATATTTTCGGCTTGTTCAACTCAGCTGATCTGTGGCACTTTGCAACCAAAGAAAAAGCCAAAACCACCTAATGCACTCCCCCGAGTCTATCCACCATTCATCTATAAAAAGAAGCCATGAAGCTTCCTGGTGCTGTTTTAACAAGCTTTCAGTATCCACAGCTGAGCGACTGCTTTCCGCTGAGGCTCCATTCACCCCAGAAAGTCTACAAACTCTTCACCCTTTGCTGGTTTGTTAAACCCACAACCAGACCCCAGATGGGTGGACGCACAGACGGACATTGTTGTAAACTGCCAGAGTGTAGATGGCCAAACATCCGCGAAGATCATCGTTTTCTTCCTCTTGTCTCCGCTTTTCAGGAAAAACACTTTTGAACTCAAACAAACAATGTCACCAGAACCAGAGCCTTTTCAGGTTTGTTCAGCCATGGCCTTCCTATTGCTGACCGAGCTAACTTTCCATGTTCTCTTCTGTTTACTCCAAACAAATCAGAGGCCTGTTACACCAAATTACAACAAACAAGCTATGATATGCAACAAAAGACTATTTCTTCTCACTTATTTTTTTATTATTTCACTGATCAAAACAAACACAAGTGACAATCACTTGTGAAATACGTTGCTTCCGTCATCTGAGAGCTGTGTCTAAGCAGTGCTTAAAACAGGCCCCTGATACATAAAATGTGTCCGTTTAAAAGGCCTTTACACACCGAAGGCGTGACGAAAATACGAAATGCTCGCCTGCGAATGTTATATGTTTAGGGCTTTTATTGTGAAAGGTAAGAGCAGAAAGAGTGGATCTGGTCTGAGCCGCCTTTGTCAAGGTTGAAAGGAGTAATAAAGTTTGCCGTCTTGGTTCGGACTACGGAGCCCCTGTGTTGTTGTTTTATAAATATAATCGCAACTCAAACCGTGATTGGTTGTGGGGCGGCTGTGGCTGATTGGATGTAGCCCACCAATCGGAAGGTCGGCAGTTCGATCCCCGGCTCCTCCAGTCACACGACGAAGTGTCCTTGAGCAAGATACTTAACCCCAAATTGCTCCTGAAGGCTGTGCCAAGGCTTTGATCCTGATGGGCAATGTTGGCACCTTGCATGGCAGCCATCAGTGTGTGAATGTGTGTGTGAATGGGTGAATGCTGACATGTAGTGTAAAGCGCTTTGAGTGGTCAAAAGACTAGAAAGGTGTTATATAAATGCAAGTCCATTTACCATTTGATGCCTTTATTTGCGGTGCGAAACCTCAGAAAATTGAGGTATGCCGCTTTTTCGCTGCATAATATTCGCGTTCTGTGTGAAAGTATTCATGACAAAAACAACAGTTTGAGAAAAAATATTGACGTGTGAATTAATCGCATGAAAAAACGTCTCTGGTGTGTAAAAGCCTTAGCAGATTTTTTTGTTTTCCAGTTAAGAGTTTGCAAACACTAGTTGTGTGGTCGGGCCTTTAAGGTCAATCTTTTCTTCTGTTCTTGTTTTCTTTCCTGTTTTCACAGTTTCCCAATTGCTTCCAGTAAAGACCTCAACGGCAGAGTGCTGCCGAGTTATAGCAGCACATCTATCTGTATAAAAATGCACCAAAACCAGAATGGAGTCTGGTGCAGAGTGTTGATCCATAACAGCCAAGCGCATGTGCTCACACAGGAGACAACAGGTCAGCCTGGTCCAAGGTTTCAGGAGCTACTGGCCAACATGGGGACTGTGGGACTCAAAACACTGGACACTTCAGCCAAACCCAACTCTGATCAGCAACAGCTGTTGGCTGAACACACACATACTATATACTTACCATGACATGCCGACACAAAAGCGCCTTATCACATTTGTCGTGGCTTTATTTTCCCCAACAGCGCTCTGTGTGTGTCTCAGTGTGTTTTTGTTATTGCTGGCACCGTCCAGCTGGTGATGCCAGCGTGGAAACATTTACACCCCGGAGGGTTATGTAGATACAGACTGGTGTGGATAAATGGATTTATGGGTGGATTAGTGGATGGAAGGAAAGGCAGAAATTGTAGCGCTAGGTCATCAAGTTATTGTGTGTTTAAAGTTGTTTTCTTTTCCAAAAGTTGGCATGTGATTCTCACGTCTACTTAGAAAATCTGAACGCTGATGTCAAAGAAATGTATATTTGTAGTGTGCAATGGAAAACTGCTGAAATACAGAATAGTGAAGAATTTCCTGATGCTCTCCTGCAGCTCATAATAGTATATTCAGCTGTCTTGACACTATTAAATGCTCATTATGGATTTTTAATCATATATAAGAATGACTGACCTACTTAAACACTCAAAATAGCATTGGGCTTTCTACAAATGCATATAGGTGACTGCATACCTTTAAATATGTTAAGAAAATAATAATTAATCTGTTTTTGACTCCTTAATTTACTGACTGATTTATCAAACCATGATGTGATTTGATTAATTTAAGGCCTGTTTCTTGAATCACACACGATAAGTGTCTATATGGGTCATTTTAATGCTAATATAGCTATTTATATAAGTGTTTGCCTCCTTTTTTTCCTCCTTGGAAGTCATTTTGAAGTGTTTATGATGCTCAGAAAAATGTATTCATCGTTTTACAGTTTATTTTGTAATGATTATATTCTGTATGGTAAAATATTTTCCTGCATCGACTCATTTAAAAGCTGATTTGATTGGTACAGGCAGCTGTTTCTGTGGAATAAATAAAGGAAGATCCGGATAGTTAAGCAATTACAGCTTCCATTGCGAAACATAAAATGAAAACAAGTGCCACCTGTTAGTGATGGAGGAAGACATTTCTACTCTGGCAAAAAAAAAAAAGAAAGAGTCAACATCTAAAGCAGCCGTCTGAAAAGTCTGAAATGATTTGAGCTGTGAACGCGTTGACAAGATTCAGCTGTGACTGCCGAGTAAAAGGCTTTTTCTACTGACTTGTGGATGATGAACTGTTGGGCGAGTGAGTAAGTGACTCACTTTAATGTGACTACTACCGTTACCCTATAAAGCACACAGCATCGTGATTATTGTATTATAATTATAATAATTAATCTGTGCTATATGTAGTTGTGCTTCAATATGGTTTCTAGATGAACGTTATTGGCCGTGACCTCGTGGACGGAAATGAACAAAAATCAACTGTCATTTGCTTTTATAAATTAGACAAGTTATACTCATGACTCTCTCTCTCTCTCTCTCATCTGCAACCGCTTATCCCGTTAGGGGTCGCGGGGGGGCTGGAGCCGATCCCAGCCGACATTGGGCGAAGGCGGGGTACACCCTGGACAGGTCGCCAGTCCATATACTCATGACTATATAAAGAAAAATGTATTGATTAATATGAGAAATAAAAGACATACCTCTGGGACCAGCTGGTCCAACGTCTCCTTTTTCTCCCTGTAAACCTTCGACTCCGGCAGACCCTTTAATTCCTCGGTTGCCCTGGATCCCTTTTTCTCCTGTAAACCCTGAAACACAACAAACACATAGGAGCTTGATTCAATCAGTGATTAATAAACATCCAACAGGAAAGCCGTGTGGTCATAATATCCTGCAATATCGTTCATCAGACTCTCCTCGACATCAGCTATGACACAAAACATCTTAACTACCGTGGCTTTTACCAATGGGCGGATTATGAGACAATGGACCATGGGACATGTGAAAGGCCACCCATACTACAGAATCCCTCTTTGTAGTCGTTTTGCATCTCTTTTTGGTAGTTTTGCGTCTCTTTTTGGTAGTTTTGCATGTCCTTTTGGTTGTTTAGCATCTCCTTTTGATAGTTTTGCGTCTCCTTTTGGTTGTTTAGCATCTCCTTTTGATAGTTTTGCATCTCCTTTTGATAGTTTTGTGTCTCCTTTTGGTAGTTTTGCGTCTCCTTTTGATAGTTTCGCGTCTCTTTTTGGTAGTTTTGCGTCTCCTTTTGCATCTCTTATTGGTAGTTTTGCATGTCCTTTTGGTAGTTTTACGTCTCTTTTTGGTAGTTTTGCGTCTCCTTTTGATATTTTTGCATCTTTTTGGTAGGTTTGTGCCTCTATGGTAGTTTTGCATCTCTTTTTGGTAGTTTTGTGGCCCCCTAATCTGTTGGGCCTCTGGGCATGTGCCATGTAGAAACATTCAGTAATCCACCCATGGTTTTACCTGCTTTAAGGGTAAATCATGTTAAGAGTATTTAATACATTTCTTTTTAGTGCAGAGATGATCAGATTTGACTTTCAGAGGTTGAAGTTAAATTCACAGTATTTTCAAATCCATCTTTGTTTCCTGGCAGTTTTAGAATAACAACTGGAGTTGGTTGTGATTGGTTCCACTAAATAAACAATTTTCTAAACTCCTTCTAATTAGCATTTGATGAGGAAAGCATCCAATCAAATCCAATCCAAGAATTAGAGAACTGCTGTGGTGCCAAATCATAAATCAATATAACGAGGACTTTGTCTTCTTAACATTCATTAACAAACTCAGGTTAAATTTTACTTGCAAACCCACTGTATACCATAGCAATTTAAAAAAAAGTAATATTATGATTTTATATGACTTTATGATACATTTCCAGAAAGCCTTACTGCTTCCTGTCCTCCCTCCCATCCTAGCTTAATTTATAGGGGATTCAAAGATGTTGAAAGTGATTGTTAACGTCCACCATCTGCCAAAGCTTCAAATCTCTGAATGCTTGCTGACGCTGGAAGAATAGCACTTTGTTTTGTTCCATAAGACAATCCAATTCAGATTCCCTGCCCTGTGGCACACAATGGGAACTTTTGTTTACAGTAAGCACACTGAAACGTCTCAACATTAATGTGATAATGAGTTATTGATTCCACCGTTGGACGTATAAAGCACAATCTTTGTCAAATGTCGCTGTGCCCCGATACGCTCTGATTACACTGTTGTGACTACTCAGCAATCTGAAAGAAATAATAACACTGAGACAGAGACACAAAATAAAACGATGATGGATGATGTCACGTTTTCTGTGGGTTTCTATCTTTCTGCCGTAAAGGGTCAATAACTTCTTTCTCAAAAAAAAAAACAACAATGGGAAAATGTGACCCATCATATCTGATGTCCTGCAGGACAGTCCAACGAGATCGTTCAACAAGTCCAAAAGGATTTTTAGAGCCTGGATGTGATGATGGTTTCCCTTGGTTTCAATGGAAATGGAGTAACAGAAGAACATGTGCTGCATTTCAAACCGATTATACACGCCTGTTAATTTTTTATCATGAAATAGAACTGTCAGCGAAAAAATAAATAAATTTGAAAATAATATTGATTCTAATCTTTATGAAAGATTGTTCAATGTCCGGGGACTATGCCATATTTTCATGCTAAAAATTAAACAAGCCTTTTTCCTCCTTCCCTACAGTTAGAAATTCTTTTTATTCACTTTTTCCTGGAACTATAGCAGCGGTGGGGGGGTTTTCCTTTCAGCAGGAAGATAATGCTTCTTGGAAATGTCATGTGAGAGCTGCAGTTCGTCGGCCAGGGAATGTGGGATGGATGATGATGGGGGTAGGAGCTGAGGGGGTGATGATTCAAGAGGTACCAAGCTGGAAATGGTGCCAAAAACATCTGGACTCATGTTGTTGTTGCTGTTGTTGTTGTTGTTGTTTGCATCTTACAGGATCTATGGAAACTTTCATGGTTCTGAGATGCTAATTCTGCCTGCATGAGGGTTCATGTTGTGGTTTTTGGTGGACATACCTACAAGACAAAGATAGATGACCCGTCCCGCTGGTCCCGTCTACACCCGGTCTGAAAATAAATCCCCATCCAAAGTCTGGGGCTTTGTTTTCTTAAGTGGATTTATATGACCTTTTATATCCTCTGCGCTCGCTGCATTATTAATGCAACTGAATGTAATCACAGAAGCAGAGGGAATAAGACCAGAAGTCTGTTTTGCGTAAAAGGTGACACATTCACCTTTCATGCCACTCAAAGCTAAATCCTCTCCTGTAAAAAAGGCTTGTAACTCAGAACTTCTTGTTTACGTTGGACATTTATAGGCCAAGTGCATTTTATGACCTATGGACTTTTAAAGTCATCTAAAAAAAAAAAAAAAGCCTGTCCGAAAACACAAGGCTTTATTTGACACTGTGTTTGTGCGTCTCTGGCTTCACATTCATTAAATCAGAAATAGCTCAGAAATTCCTGATCATTCCTTTCTTACATATCACAGCATTTCCCGCAGGTTGGGGATTTGTTTGCAGTGTTTGGTGTAGAAGTTTGAAACAATGGCATTTAAATTTAGTATTGGGGCAGATAGGAAATGAGGGGAGAGAAAGGAGGCATGACACAAAACAAAGGTCGACACTGTGGTCTTAATCTTTCGGGTTTATCAAGACCTACATTTCCGTCTTCATATTCAACGGGCAGACATGAGAGTGGTGTTGATTGTTTCATCTAATGCTCTGCTAGAAAACGAGTATTTCCCCAAATCTCTAACTATTCCATTAAAAGGTACAGTGTGTAGGATTTGGCCGCATCTAGTGGTGCGGTTGCAGATTGCAACCAACTGAGTACCCCTCCGCTCACTCCTCCCTTTCTAAGACTGCAGTAACGTGAGTTCTGAGTTCGCTTCGCTCAGAGACCATCCTCACCATAATAACACTACTTTAGGAGCAACGGAAGTCAGACGGCGGCTGGCGGTACCACGGTTTCACGCTCTGCAGCTCACATTACCGCAGTTTCACAAGTGTGTCGGAGAACTACGGTGACCTTCAGGTAACAGAAAAATGCAAAAGGAGCAACATGGTGGACTCCATGAAGAGGACCCGCTCCACATGGCTCATTCTAAGCTAACAAAAACACAACTATTCTTAGTTTCAGGTGATTATACACTAATGAAAACACAGTTATTAATATTATATTCCATTTATGCTAATAAATCCTCCAAAATGTTACACACTGGTCCTTTAATAGGTCTTTTTTTATGCAATTCAATATCTGATGAATGGTAGTCTGGTTGTACGCACCTCTCAATCCTGTCAACCCAGGAGCTCCGGGGGGCCCTAGTGGTCCAGTATCGCCCATCTCTCCCTTTGGCCCCGGAGGACCTGCAGAAAGAAACACAATTATGGTCACAATTGATGACATGACTTACTAATGCAACATTTTTCAGCGATGGTAGATAGTTTTCAAGTCCAATTTGACCTACAATGCATTGTTTTTATATGGGACGATCAAGTGTACTGAAAAAGCAAAACTTTGGTCAGTCAGCTTAGACTGCTGGTGTTTTGTCGCACATGTTTCAGATGCTGGTGGAGATTGTAGATTGTGAAAAACAACATCAAGTGAGTTGAAGAGAAGCTCAGTAATCCTCTACTGTTCAGTAGCAGAAAAAAAAATACTTTACTAATTGCAGCATGTTATTCTTTCCAAGGAGGATTTGAAAGTCAAGTTGAATTTACAACAGTGTACGGTTTTGAAAATTACTGCATATATATATATATATATATATATATATATATATATAATCCATTTACTTTAAAGATATACTGTAACTCATACCACATCCATGAAAATAACCCGTTTTTTCATCTTGACTTTACTGTACTTCTCTTGGAGAGGAATATAAGCTGCAACAGGGGTTTGTGAGGAATAAAAAGAAGGTAGAAATATAAGAGACACTCAGTGTGTCTTTATTATTACAGCATGTTGGACCGCTTATCATCAAAGGTGCTGCCAGAATAAAGGGAAGGGAGGAATCATGTAGATTATCACTTGAAAAGGGAACACATGGGACCAAAAGTCGTTTCAAAGAGCAACATGTGAGCCTTTAATTCCTGCAGATAATGATTTTATCAATGTCATATTCATCATTTACTACAGTTAAAACACACACACACACACACGCACACGCACACGCACACGCACACGCACACGCACACGCACACGCACACACACACACACACACCAAACTGGGTCTTACAACTGATCTAAGGATTCAATCCAAAAAGTTTGTTGTACTTGGAGAGAGTGAGTGAACAAAAAGCCAAATAGTGAGTGAAAGAGGACGAGAGAGATAAACACATACATACAGAAAGAGAGAGAGAGAGAGAGAGAGAGAGAGAGAGAGAGAGAGAGAGAGAGAGAGAGAGAGAGAGAGAGAGAGAGAGAGAGAGAGAGACCTGGCCACAATGGGAACCACATGTTTAACAAGGTGGACCACAACACAGCTTGTGGGAATGCTTAAAAATTCAGGGCTTGTTATTGTCCAGCCGTTCTGATCCTTCACAGCCTCTAATGTTCTTAATTTGCAAGTTTCTGATGCCGAGAAGCTGCCGAGTGACTTTGAGATACCGATCTGCCTGCTGCCGCCGCGAGCAGCTTTACAACTGGACACACTTAACGGGTGACCTCCAGGTCACAAGCCTGTGAAAAGGTCACGTTAAGAGGGGAAGCTAGGTGTCTACTACAAGTAGTGATGATATCCTTGAGTAATAGAAAAATTGGCACCTACTTAGATTCACTGTTGAATTCTTTTTTTTTTCATCTTCTTCATTGTTTCTTTTTTTGTGAATGAAATATCTTTCTGTTTTGTGGCATTGGTCGGACGAAACTTGATGAAATCACCTTGAGCATTTAGTACTCGTGATGAGCCTTCGGTAGATTTACAACGTGGAGTTTCTGTAGGGAACATCTTCCGAGAACATCTTCCTATTGAAAGCCTTTGTACAGAGTTGACCCGAGGACCTGACCTGACCCGAGTTAACCTTTGGTTCACAGTGTCTTGTCAGCTGTGGACAGACTTAATCTGCTACAGATCTTGGTGCTTCTGCTCGCGTTTGACTGGACCCTGTGGACCAATGAAAGGTCAGCAGACAGATAAATAACATGAACAACAGATGTTGCAGTTTTAGTCAGTTGCGTCAGTCAAAACGCAACAAATTACTGAGTAAAATCACCATGTGAGTGTTTTCTGCTTTAAGAAAGTAGCATTTTGGACAAAAGTTGGCTTTTCTATTAGGTTTTTGTTTTTATTGGGCTTAGCCAACATCTGTAACTTTCACTATGGGCCGTTTTATACATACAATATCTTGAGGGGAACGTGAAAATCTGAGCAAAATTTTGTCCAATTCATCGAACACAGTGTTTCTCAAACTTTTCATCTGGGGACCCACTTTTTAAGAATGACAAACCATCGTGACCCAATTCACAATAGGCCTTGAAATCATGAGAAGAGAACATTTGTTTGTTAATACACTGATCAGCCATAACATTAAGACCACTGACAGGTGAAGTGAATAACATTGATTATGTCGTTACAATGGCACCTGGCAGTGGGTGGGATATATTAGACAGCAAGTGAACATTTTGAACTTTGAACTTTGAGTTTGAAGCAGAAAAAATGGGCAAGCGTAAGGATGTGAGCGACTTTGACAAGTGCCAAATTGTGATGGCTAGACGACTGGATCAGAGCATCTCCAGAACTGCAGCTCTTGTGGGATGTTCCCAGTCTGCAGCGGTCAGGAGGACCTACCAAAAGTGGTTCAAGGAAGAAAAGCCCTTGAACCGGTGACAGGGTCAGACCCAAGGGTCATTGATGCATGTGGGGAGTGAAGGCTGGCCCGTGATCCAAACTGCATGTGATTATCATAAAGTGGGCATGATGTAAAGGGGAGACTCGTGGGCACCCATAGAACTTATTTTCATTCACATATCTTGAATCAGAGGTCAAGGGACCCCTCTGAAAATGGCAATGAAAGTTTTTCCTCACCAAAATTTAGCGTAATTTTGTAGCATTATTTAGCCTCCTTCACAACAAACTAGTATGACATGGTTGGTACCACTGGATTCTCTAGCTTTAAAACTGAGCCCACTACAACCTCCGAAAGCTCGATTGTGTTAATGCGTTAAAGAAATCAGTGGCGTTAAAACAAATTTGTGTTAATGCGGCAACCCTAATAAATTCTCTTACGACTGGTGGGTTTCCGGCCCAGTCTTTGGGAATGACTGATCTAACAGATATTTCACTGGATGACTGAAAACCTTGACCTGCTGGGGGACCTAGATGAATTGTCAGAAGTTCACAAAAGTCAGCAGGATTCATCATCTGGCGACCGTGAACTTCTTTACATGATTTCATGGCAATCCATCCAATAAGTGTTGAGAGTTTGGGTCAGATCTGGTCAGGTCAGATAAGGTCAGGTGTAAATTTTGGGGCCCATGAAGACGTCTGGTTCCACTTCCCACTGATTGAGTTGATAAGATGCTGTAGTCTTCTCCTTTACCTTTGGCCACGCTGTTTTTTTTTTTTTATTGTGATGTTGGATATCTCGACACTGGCGCAAAATCATCTGTGCTCACAGGAATCTATAGATCAAAACTTAAGAGTTAAACCGCAAAGTATCCCTGAGAGAAAGCTGAACTCACAACTAATCTCTGAACATTAACACATTAACATCCCTTTATAAAAGATAATATAAAGTTATGTGTGTCTGCATGCGTCAGCTTTGGTAAAGACAGTTCACCCTGGTGGTCCTGAAGAGATTGTGTCCTCCTTAATAGTTTGTTTAAGCAGAGCTTCACATTATTAATCTCCTGACTTTCAGAGTCCCATGTGTTCGTTCAGCTGACAGCGTTTCAACAATAACAAGCCCAGCGGCCCCTTCAGGGTCAGCCTGCAAACATCTGACAGCACCGAGTCCAAGAATACAACACTAGTGTGGAGTTCAGGCGCCTCCATCCAACATCCAGTCTCTGTTACTAATGTAATGCAGGGTGGAGCAACAGGGCAGAGAGCCAGACGGTCTTAGCAGAGACCACGCCGTGATGGGACAACATGTTCTGTATGTTGAATGTAAAAGGAGATAAGGAGCGCGTTGTGAAATCCATCACTATGACGAATGACAGAAGGTATTATCAGGGTTTATGTTATTTGAGGATACAGTCATTTTAATAAAAAACAGACGGACAAAACTGTAGTCAGAATGAGGCTAAAATGTTTAATGTATATCCCTCATCGAAGAGGACATGGTTGTGTTTAAAAAGTGATTCCTCCTGGAGGATTTAGAGTAGGGGATTTCTACAAAGTGCTTTGGCTTTACAGATACTGTTACACAGAGACAGTTTAGCATATTGGCCCGGACATAAGGCGATATTTATTTACCTATCTACCCTTAGAGACATTTTAGGTTATGAGACTTCCAAAGGACAGTAAGATATTGTATCTTCGATTAGAAATGCTGCTAATTGCCTGCAAGAAATGCAATGGATGGACCAACCCAGTCTCAACAAATGGCGTATGAACGACACAGAAATGTATAAGTCATTTTGCGTGCTATAACAACACCTTTGTTGCGTCATGTGTACGCCATGTAGTCTGTATTGACTGCAATGTGAACGCATTGTGCATAAATAGGCTACGCTCAGCGATGTACAATAAAAAGTGAGAGAGACTCATAGTAGGTCGGAGGGGATGGGTCCAACAAACACAGGACATTCAACCGAGAGAACGATGTTCGTGTCCCAAAGTGTAGTTCTGCTTAGTTTACGTACTTATTTTAAGCTCAACCAGGACCTTTTTCCCAAACCTAACTAAGTGGTTTTGTGGCCTAAACATAACCGCAAGTTTTTCACGGTAACAATGTGGCATTAAATGACACGTGAAAAGCCATTTGACAACATTAAGCCCATGGCGTGACATGCAAAAATGCGATATCATAATGCGGAAATGTCATGCTATTTATATGCAATGAGATTGGGTTGGATGGACCTAGTAAGAGGTTATATGTGATGGAAAAGTGACAATTTCCTTGAGGAATAAAGGGAGGCCTTTCCCAAAAAAATGGATGAAATGGATCACCTTCACTGAAAACAAAGAGGACGCTATTATATATGTTAAAAGCGATGACAAAAATATAGTAATGTGAGTTGAATGTGAGTGTGTATAAGCCAGCCTCGACTGAGCGATGGGACTCTTTACTAGTAAAACAAACATGCCACTCAAAATGTACATTAATGGTCATCAGATGACACCGAGGGCTGTAAATGTTTCCAGGCCTCGGCGTTGCTCAGAGAGACTCGTAACGTTTGACTAACTCAGCAAAAAACTCCCGCAGCTCAGCAGCTTTCAGCAACAACACATCATCCATCCAAATGTGTCACCGTTGCTGTATGAAAACCCTGCGTATGAAGATGTGTCATCTTCTGGCACAAGCTGGAGAAACATTGTGAATTAGAGAGAAAATGAGACATATTGTTGCCTGTGAGTGTAGATCCATCCAGCAGTTGGTAAAACTGAGTAGTCTCATATGATAGATTTGTTTTCAAATGCAGGTTACCATATAACAGTAAATATAGTGACATTGTGAAAGGGGTCGCTTATAGTGATGAACCTACAGAGAATTACCACCAGTGTTAATTTCATTAACGAAAACTATGACGAAATACGTTTGTCAACGACCTTTGTTTCTATGACTAAGACGAGACAATGACGAGACGGTACCGACGTCTTTAAACACTAACGTTGACGATATCAAACATGTAATATCATCATATCTTTACCAACATTTTTGTCAACTTCCACCTTCTCTTATTCTCTCTCTGTCTCAAACACAAAAACGTGCTACGGTGGCGGTTCTCAGTCCGTCTCTGTCCTTCTTGTCTCACAATTAAATAAAAAAAAAATACCTGACGAGAGAAAACATTTTGATAAAATCAAATGACATTTTGAGTTGTCATCGACTAAAACTAGACTAAAACTATGAAGGATAAAAATGACTAAAATATGACTAAAACTAATTTTAGTCAGCATTTTCATTTTAAGACTAGGACTAAATCTAAAATAGCTGCCAAAATTAACCTGAATCTGCAGCTTCCCTCAGCTTTACTGAGCTTTAGAACACTTTATCTGCCCTCTACTGTTTTGATTCACTCTCTTGTAAATGCATGGTAGTCCAAAAGATGGTGTTTTCTTAGTTCCTTAATAGTTTACATGTTGGATACAAGAGATTTATTCTCAGCGTAGGAGCAAAAGATCAAAAAGCACTGACAAAGGACCTATTTCTTGTTGGTGACCTTACATAACAGCGTGTGGGCCTATTCATAAAATGCCAGCAAATATCTCCACACACGGATAGAGGGAACTTGAATGCACATGAATACACCATTTCTTTCACACACACACACACACACACACACACACACACACACACACACACACACACACACACACACACACACACACACACACACACACACACACACACACACACACACACACACACACACACACACACACACACCTGTCAAATTGAAAGATAGTTGTGAAACCCAAGTAGAAGGCGTTTGCTTCATGCCAATTAAACACTTAAGACCAGAGTGACACAGTAACAAATGTTCCGAGCAACGAAAGAGACGCCGTCGACCACAGCATGTTACTGGAAAACTGGGTGGGACTTTCTGGCCCAGTTCTAAACTGGTTTAACTCCTAGTTGAAGGACGGGGACTACATTATGTCGATCGATATGAGTGTACAAAACACATCGTGGAGTTCCCCAGGGCTCCATTCTCGGGCTTCTTCTGTTCAACATCTATATGCTCCCACTCGCTCAGATTATGGAAAACAAAAGAATATCTTATATCGTAATTATGCAGACGACACACAGATTTATATTACGATGTTATCATGCACTGGGTTGCACCAGCTATGTGTAAGTTCAAACGTAGCCTAGTTTGAACGTAATTTCTAACTTAAGTCGGAGTTTACGAGCTGGTAACATCTTACTGGTTGCACCAGCTGAAATAGCTCCAACGTCGGCACTTAAATCTTACGTAAAGTCCTTCATATCATAGCTGTTGACATGGCGCATTGTTTTGAAAGGTGGGATTAACTTTGTTGGATGAGGAGGAGCGATTTATACCAGCTGTTATACCGCCGTCAGCAACATGCTCCACCCTTGGCCTTTCATGATGACCAATTTATACATCCCACTTTCGTTTTCCAAGAGCGGATACAGAGGATTACCGACCTGCTGGCAGCAAATTTGCAACATAACACAGACAGAAACGGGGCCTTCAGTCCTTCCCTACAAGTGCTACAAGTGTCTTTGGCACTATTATTTTGCTCCAGCTATCGATAACCTTTGAAAATCCAAATGGATAACGGATAAAAAATAGCCTTTTGGCTAATTCTATTTTATCTATCCTTACTCATTTTGCATTGTCCCTTCTCAAATAAACAAAACTAAATGTCTCGTCACTGTTAAGACACTAAACTGAGGATAACCTCATACATACACACACAGTATTTAAGTTGTAATTGAAATCATCTGATTTCCCCTTAGTGGCCACATGTTACTGTAAATAATACCATGTTGTACAATAATTTACCACCTGGAGAGGTAAAACACTCCAGGCGACAATATAAAACAGCTTCTCATGTGTCTTTATCATTAATACAACATGTGTGGCATGAACTTCACTGTGAGTCACAGAGAAATTAAAGGCAAATGAACTGAATAAGAAGGAAAGAGGGGAGAGGATGGGGGAAAGAAAAGAGAAGGGAACAGAACAGAACAGAACGGAACAGAACGGAACGGAACAGAACAGAACAGAACGGAACAGAACGGAACAAAACAGAACAGAACAGAACAGAACAGAACAGAACAGAACGGAACGGAACAGAACAGAACAGAACAGAGGAGGATAAACATGGAGAGAGATGTAAAACATTTTTTGGCTAAGGTGACTTCGAGCTGAGAACAAACAACTGGGCTGCAGAGCAAAAACTAATGACAGAGCTGAGTGGTCGAGTTTTCACCCGTCTAAATTTAACCTACAATTGTTTCCAGGCTCAGGAGAAACAGCATCCCACCCACATGTGAAGCAGACACAAGATCAGGGGTCTCGTTGGGTTTGAGTTGCCATCAATCAGCTCGGGCCGCGTCCCCGGCCAGCATTACGTCACAGCATACCTATTCTGATTGTAACAAGTCGGGGAAGTCATTTTGTGCCCTGGCAGCGAGAGTCGTGCCACGTCGGGACTAATCAGATCCAAACAGACCGGAGGAAGAACATTCAGAGTTGCTCAATACCCCGAGGAAGTAATCCCACGGTGTAAAATCATGTTTGCGTGCTATACGGTCACTTGCATTCAATCACACTGCAAACATCTACTGGCTCAAACGCCCCATTGTAAATGATCTTTCTGGAGCACAGAGTTCCACCCAGAGGGATTCATTATACCGAGAGTTAAAGTTCTCATGTTCTCATGCTGTGTTCACATGTCTTTCATGCATTCCTACAAAACCGCATGGATGTCTTGTAAATTTCACTTAACATGAAGTGAATTTTCTTTGTCCTTCATGTGGGAATTTTGCACACATGCATGTTATCCATAAAGTTCTTCCTTTGTCTGTTGTTTTCATGCTCTTTGATGTATATAAATCCTCTTTTCTGCCGCAATGAGCTACTTTCTGCAAAACAACTACAAAAGTTTTGTTGAAAGTCTTGTCATAATTGAATTAGGCTTGCCGCAGTAGTTGGTGTTACCGGTGTTACACGGTGGTCGGGCACACACTGATTACATTACATACCAACCGCCCCCACCGTCGTTTTGCCTTTTTTTTTATAGAAATAAAACTCATTTAGTTGATTTTCAGGTATCGGCGCCATATTATCAATACATAGTCGGACGATGGACACTATAATTATAAAGTGAAAGTGTCTGCTCCATACGGAATCAGATTTCACACACACCGGACGAGATAGAGAGAGAGAGAGTTGACAGACAAAAAGATGGCGAAGGATTTGGTGTCAAAGCGAAAAGCAATATTAATTATTATTATGAATATATATTTGGCAATACTTCAGATTTAAAACCAATGCTATGAGGGAACGTTAATGAGATAATCGCCGTGAGGAGGATGGAGCGGTCACAGCAGGTGTGCCTGACGCAGCGGCGCCGGGTGGAAACCTGTGGCCTTGCAGCGAAAGCTCGACCGGAGAGGCCAGACACACCACCATCCAACATTAAAGATCAAAATAAGCGCGCTACTTATATATTGAGCGCTGTCTTTCATTGTAAAAGTGGAATCGGTCACAAGTTTATTAACCGGTGGGAAAAGTTCCTCACCGCGACATCCCTAAACTGAATTAAATTTGACATATTTATCTCAATATATGATCAAATTTGAACATTGCAATTACTCTTTTATGATTTTGATTGATCCATCGTTAGATGTTGCCAAATTACCTTATATGTTGTATATGGGCACCTCTTCCCTGTGCAGGATTTGGATCAGGCTTCAGATTGAGCTAAACTGAGGGGCATTTGAGACAATCATACCCAGTAACTTTTTCTGTTTTTCGATAGAGCTGGTGATATTGAACTGAGCTGAGCCGTGAGCAACCCCAATCAGTCAAGCCATGCATCAGCCGTAACTTAAAACAGCTCCAACATGGCTGAAGCATGTCGAATCCTTAGGATGGATATTTGAGAGTGCTGACAGGTATGTAGGAGTGAAACTAAACTCAAACAAAAGTACTGATAAGTTGAACACAGAGCTGTCTCATTAGTCACCAGCAGGAACACACACGTGTTGGCGCAGGACATGGCTTCAGCTAGAGGGAGAATACCATCACAGGTTGACCGCTACCAAGCAGGAGCACAACAGCACGTCTCTGCACAGCTATCACCTGCAGTGAGGACTCAGTGGAAACACGTGTTCACGGCATGATGCGCCTCGGCCCGATTAAACAGAATTAGGTTTTAGTAATTTCAAGATAACAAAATGGCTAGGTGTCTAGATCAGAACTGGGCTAAAAAGTCTAGATCATCTATTATTTGGATACATTTTAAAGTGTATTTAAGACTTGCTTCATATTAGAATATAATCATTTAAATGGTTTTATGTAACCCTGATGTTTGAAAAAAACTTTTCAACTCAATTTATCCCAGTTCTATCTCAGACATCTTGACGCCTTTTGACCTGCAAATCACTAAATCATTGCTTATATGGACAGAAGCACTAAAGCTAACCACAAGGGCACTTAGGGGAGCATTTGGGCTAAAGAGAGGGGCACTCAGGCTTCTCAAGTGCCCCTCTGAAGCGTTGAATTGTCCCCTTTGGGAACAGCCAAGTCCTGGTTAAATAAACGCTTTAAAAGGGGGCTCTTTTCCACTTAGCAATCTGAACATTTTTCTTAGCTGACCTTCGAATATGGTGAGGTTCTTCATGGCCAGAGAGTGCTCCCAGTCCTTCAAGCGGAGGTCCTCCGTGATTGTGTTGAGGATCTCCATCTCGTTCCTCAGCTGGGCCTCCGTGTGGACGTGGGTCACCCACAGACTGCTGGTGTCCTCTGTTATGTTGCTGATCTGGATCTGAGCAGCAGGAGGAAGACGGTAACAGTAAGATTTCCTCACAGTGCACTAAAAATTAGCTTATAACATGTATTGTGTATGTATAAATTTAAACTTTGTGCTCCTAAAATGTCTCTTAAAACCATTTTTTAAGTAGTAGATTTAACGTATAAGACGTGTTTGTGTAAGCTGTGATGAACCTGCAGGTCTTGTATCTTCAGATGGTGAATGCTGATGTCATTGCTGAAGGTGTGATTGACAGCTCCCACCGTCCAATTGACCTCGTCCAGTTTCTCTCTCAGCCCGTTCACCTGTCCTGAGGTTTCCCTGACAGAGAACAGAAACAAACAGAACTTTATTCTTCTAATTCAGTCATGGTGGGACTTTGAGACAATGGGTCCCCTGGGCAGAGACATGCAAAAGACCCCACCACCTCTCCTACCAGAGACACACAGAGTTGTTTAACCTCTTTTTGTAGTTATCTTGTGTCTCTTTGTAGTTGCT